>JBBYHO010536509.1:6353-80569 GCA_038382025.1 Adansonia gregorii | reverse complement strand
GTTTTAGAAGGGCTTTTAGCAATGGCTTTAAAAAGGTACGAGAATGAAAAAGTGCTTTTAGTTTTTTATTTTAGAGAATATAGGGAGAATGCATGAAAGTGAGTGTTTCGATTGAGAATGTTTGTATAGTAAGATTTTTCTTTTGTCTCTGTCTCTTTTAGGTAAGCCAAAGTTGGCATATATAGCCATGTGAATATGAAGACAAAAAAAATGCAAAAAGCAAGGTATTATAGGGTTTTGGTGCATGTACCTCATACAGCTGCCATGTGAACTCATTTATTTACTCAGCAAAATTAAAGCCATGTTATGCAGTTGAGCATTAAGAAAAATTAATTCTACCCTTTAACAACTTGCATAATGTCATTAAATGTCCTTTGTCATTAGCTATTTGGGCCTTAAAAATTTATTTAAATCCAATTGTAACCTCAAAGCTAAGGCCTTGTATGAATCTTAAGGATTTTTAGTCTAAGAAACATGTTTAAGTTGCATTTTTAGATAATCCTGCAAAGGCTAAAAAATGGCTTAAACTGGGCAAAAAATGCCTTAGTGTATAAATACAAAACATTTTATATTGATACATAAGGTAATTTTTGCCTATGAGTATTGGTACAACGAATCACATATCATTACCAAGAGAAAAAAATATTTCTAGTCTTGACACCTAAACGCATGTATTAATACTCTTGCTTGAGTATCAATACATTTGGCTAAAAATCATGATTTTAGCTATTATTAAGACTTGTATCGATACAAACATGCTCAGTATTGATACCACACTTTAGGTTTCAATACCAAACCTTTTTGCATTGATACTACATGTGAAAGTTTGAATTTTTAGCACTGTAAGAGCTTGTATCAATATTTGTGCACCAATATGACTTTCATGTACCAATGGTTTTCTGAATTACCTTATTTTGGTAAAAAAAAATGAAGGAAAATTGACCTATGCTTATTCGTATAAGTCCAAAGATGCCCAAGATTATAACCTCCAATGCTTTAGATTATGGCTCAAACAAAACAAGGTGTCTACAGCTACCCCACTTTAGTCGTTGCTAATTAGCAAAATAGGGCAATGATAAATTGACATTGCTTTTTTTGGGGTAGGATTTTATTTCTTTGATGCTTGAAAAAAATGAGATTCAATTAATGTTTTACCGTGATAATCATAATATATTACAATAATTCTAATGAAAGTCTGAATAGTTTTTTTTTTTAATTTTAGTTGTAAGGTTTGAGCTCTTTACCAGGCTTTCAAATTTTTTTCTAAGGTTTGACCTTCCTTGATAAGTGCTAGCCTGGACTTTGACTCAATAGGTTCCTAGCTCTTTGTGGTTGGACTAGATTAAAGTCACACTTTTTGCCGATAAACTTATTTGCTGCTTGACTTTTTGCAGACAGACTCAACTAATGCTTAACTTTTTATGGATAGACTCGACTAGCATTAGCTCTTTATGGACAAACTTAATTAGTGTTTGACTCTTTATGGATAGTGCTCGGTTCCATATCGGTAAACTCGACTAGTGTTCAGCTCTTTATAGAGTAGAAAGGAAAAAAAGTGTCTAGCTCTTTATGGATTTAAAAGAAAAAAGGCATCCAGCTTTTCATAGACTAAGAAAAAAAATGTTTCTAGCCCTTTTTGGACTAAAAGAAACAAAGCATCTAGCTCTTTATAGACTAAAAGGAAAATGTGTCCAACTCATTGTGGACTAACAAAAAAAGGCATCCAGTTCTTTATGGATTAAAATAAAAGAAGGCATCTAGCTTTTTGTGGTTTAAACAATATATGTTTATGTATTTTTCCTAAATGGCTTTTTGGATTGTGAGCTCAGAAAGTTAGGGATTTTTACATGGAGCCTTTAGAGGCTATTGAAAATAAAAATTTTTACTTTAAGTTCTTTCCTAGTTTGATTTTTGTGAGTAGAAGTTTGTACCTAAAGGATGTTAATTGTGGTATGAATAATGTATGGCGATGCAAATCATGCTTGAATGGTGCAAAAATGTTTACTTTAAGAACCTAATCCAATGATTGATTTTGGTTGTTTAAATCATTTCTTGACAAAGTTTGATAAGATGATTTTTTCTCGGGATTCACCAAGCTTGTTTAAGATTTCTAGAAGTTTTAAATGTTAAGGTTACCTTTAGAAAGCGGGTTACCTGAGATTATGATAGGACAGTCCTGAGCTTAAATGGCTCATGTTTGGGGCCTTGTGGTTGTGTTAAGTTTGCTAGCAAGTATGGATTATTTCTCTTGTCAATTCTGATTCAAAGGTTGTCTTTGGTGGTCCACGTGGACTGATCTGATTACCTGTTGTTTCATAATAGGTCGAAAAGGATTTTGGCCTATTTACCCTTAGGCTAGGATTTATAGGGTCAAGGTTTTGAGCATGTTTTCAAAATGTAAGGATCTAATGGTAAGACCAATTATGGTTCCAAGGTTCATCTAGAAAATCCTATTATCAGTTTTGTTCATTTATTAAGCATGATCAATTAAATAACAAATATAATGTGACATGGGATACAGGAGTTACAATAAGACTTTGCAAGAAATCAAGTGACAATATTTTATTCAAAAGAAAAAGGTAAAAGTTTTGACAGATTTTAAGATTGCAAAAGATTTCAAGGCATAAGAGAGTTATGAGTGGTATTTCTGGCTGCTTAGCTCCTTATGCTAATGACATGAATCTTCTAGTGAGTCTTTTAAAGACTTTGTTCAAGCAGTTAATCCTTTTGTTGTTGGTTGACTTACAAGGAGATTCTTTAGATTACCTCATAGAGCGATGGTTACCTCGAGGTTAGGTAGGCACCATTTTTTCAAGTATGGGTGAGAATGAGATTCAATAGAGAATAAGTGGGCTAGGTTATGATTTGGTGATTTGGTCAAGAAAAGGTGGATTAGGTTAAATTTTAGGGAGTGTTTGGTCATTTCACTTGCTTTTTGTGTTTGTAATCTAAGCAAGTTTGTTTTCGTAGATGTTCTCTTCCTCTCATCTTTGTTGAAAAAAAAAAGGATAGGGAGTTGTTTTAGGTTTTCATCCTAGAATCTTTTTAGTGTAGTATTTATTGATGGAGTCAAAATTGACAAGATTAAGTAAATCATTACTGTTTATCTCGATTAAAATCAGGGCTCTTCTAAAAACACATGCTTTACTATGTATGGCCCTTTCTAATTTGCATTCCATTTCCCTAAGAATCTTTATCAACCTAGAAGATTTGTTCAAGTACTAGGTCAGCCTTTTGGAATTGATAAGGATGGACCTTTTTGTTATAGGCTCTCATCATGAACTTTTGATATATTTACCTATGATATATAGCTTACTTCTTTTCTTTTTAATGGGATTAAGTTGATTATATTAGTTCTTATCGCATTCAGCTTCTTCAAGTTGTGATTCCATTAAGACTTTAAACGAGGAGATTTTAGCCTTGATGGGTAGAATAACTTCTATGCCTAGCACCTATAGAGGTTTGAACTACTATGTGATAGGCATGTACTGCAAAAGCCAACTTTCCATGCCAATCTTTATATGTTTCATCCATTTTTTTTACTATTTTCTTAATATTATTGTTGGCTACTTCTACTGTCCCACTCATTTTCAAATGGTATGGCTCTGAGTTATAATATTTTATTTTAAATTGGGAACAAACTGCTTGCATCATCTTGTTTTCAAGTTGCACACATTATCTGTGAGGATTTGTTCGAGAAGGCCATATCTACAAATGATGTCCTGCTTTACAAATTTGCACACAATGGACTTAGTGATGTCAGTATAAGAAGCCATTTCCATCTGCTTGGTGGAATAATCAATAGCAACCAATATGAAGCGGTGTTTGTTAGAAGCCTTAAGAGTGATCAATCTAATCATATCCATGCCTCACATAGAAAATGGCCATGGAACTATCATAACATCCAGAGGTAATAGTGGGACATGGATTTTGTTCACGTAAATTTGGTACTTATGGTAGTTTCGAGCATGGTCAATGGAATCTTTTTTGAGAGTTAACCAATAATAGCCCGATTGCATGACTTATTTTGCCATTTGTGTCTAATGGCATATGTACATGGATTCCCTTATTTTAGGAATTCTTTTGGTTTCAGAGGCAACCATGCACCAGAGTAGTATGTGATCCTAACCTTTCTTGTATAAAATTCCACGATCCAAAATAAAGCTTGTAGCCATTCTTTGAATGGTTCTTTTATTAGTTTTAGTATTTAGGGTATTGTTAATCTTTGATGTATTGGAGAATGTCATGATACCATGGTAGGTCATTTTGCTCTTTTTTTACATTCCAACACTATGCATGTATTGTATAAATGCTCTCTGAATGGGAGTGATATCCGATTGTCGATTCACTTTGAACATGGATGACAAAATGGCCATGGTGTCGACTATTTGATTTTCTTCCCGAGGTAAGTGCTGAAAGCTAATATCATCAAATCTTTTTCTAAGTTTTGAAATTAGCTTTCTGTATAAATAGTTTAGCACCATTCGTTTTCCATTCTCTGAGTCTCCAAATTCTTATAAAGTCCTATTACCTTTTTCAATTGTGGCTTGGAGTCACATGACATAGGCTTCATAATCAATATATGGTTGGTAAAATCAAAGTTTAATCTTGCAATAAAATGGTGGTAGTTTCTATCAAGTGAGATAGGAATTACTCGATTCTATACCCTAAAGTGTTTAAAGCTTCATCAAAGTACATTTTCCAGGATGAAATGCAATCACTAATGTCTTTTACCTTGGATATGCACATCAGATCTTCATCAAGAACTTTGAAGTCTAAAGGTTGATAGTCATCTGTTGCTTTACTTGCCAAGAAGTCTGCTATTGTGTTACCCTTGATGGCTTGCTAGTTTACGTATACAATGTCATACTCGAAGAGCAAGATTTGCCAGCTAATCTCCCTAACAAGGTAAGGGCTTTACATAAATAATTGATAAGATCAAGTTTGGCAGTAAACCACGTGTATGGTTTAAGCCAGAGCATAACAAAACTTTTTTATTGTTGAATAGTTATTTTTATACTTTGTGAACTTCTTGCTTAAGTAGTAGATAGCTTGTTCCTTCTTACCTAACTTATCATGTTGACCTAATACACAACTCATTGACCTATTGAAGACATCCAGATTAAATATTGATCAAGCACTAGTGGCATAAGTATAGATAGGTTTAAAAGAAAATTTTTGACTTTATCAAAGGCTTCTTAGGACTCTTATTCCATTCCTGGGATTTTGTTTTCAAAGTAGCTAAAAGATTAAATTGCAATTGTTGGTCAACTAAGATATAAATCAGGCTATGTAGTTCAACCTTTGTAAAAAACCTCACTTCTCTTTGGGTTTGAGGTGGTGGTAGGTTTGGAATAGCCTTGAGTTTGTCAGGATCAACTTTTATTCCTTTTTTGCTCACAAAGAAGCCTAATAGCTTGCCATGGGCGACATTGAATATGCATTTAAAGGGATTTAAATTAAGTTATTATGCGCTAAGTCATTTGAAGAGATTTGGCAATGTATTCACTTTCCTTTGGTGATTAAATGATCATATCATCCACATAGACCTCTATTTCTTTGTGCATGAGATCATGAAATAATGTTATCATTACCCTTTGATAGGTTGCCCTGGTATTCTTGAACCTAATGAGCATTACTCCATAGTAAAATTCTCCATGTCTTTAGCTACCATTTTAATCTGGTTATGACCTAAAAATCCATCCATAAAGGAAAATAGTGCATTTTTGGCAGTGCTATCTACTAAAGTGTCAATGTAAGGTAAAAGGAAATTATCTTTTGGGCTCGCTCAATTCTAGTCCCTATAGTCTACACACATTTGCACTTTACCATCTTTTTAAAGGACTAACACTATATTGGCTACTCATTTAGTATATTTGGCTACATTATGAAATCTTACCTCAAATTGCTTCTTCATTTTTTTTAAAAAAAAATTTAGAAGCATCTCAGGTTTCATCCTTCTAAGATTTTGTTGTATGGGCTTGCACTCAAGTTTGAGGAGAAGTTTATGGACCACAACATTGGCATGTAATCTGTGCATGTCCTAATAAAACCATGCAAACACATCTCAATATTTATGGAGAAGGTTTATTAATTCAATTTAGGTTAATGTTTTATGGAGGTTCCATCTTGGCTTTCTTTGATCTTTTTTCATTCTGAGATTTATGGTTTCAGTGGGTACTTCATAAGGTAATATTTGTTTCTCTTGTTTAATTAATTTCAATAGGTTTTGGGATATAGACTTTTTTTAAAATCTTTTTCAAACTCAACTTCACCAATGTAGAATGGTTGCTCAAATTTATATCTAGAATCTTAATATAAATTTTCATGTCACTTTCATCTAGGTACCTAAAAATATGGAAAAAAACCACAAAATAGGCAAAAAGTATGTAAAGGAAAGCCTAAAAGTTGGAAGAATTATGAAAGGGGGCCTATACAAAGGATCTTATAATGCTATTGGGTGGAAGCATGTAGTTTTAGTTCATAACATTACTTTGAAATAGACTTAAGTAGTACAAGAATCTCGGTTTTAGCCTAAACACATAGAACAAATCCTAGAAAGCATAAACTAGTCTTCCTTAATGTTTTTAGCTCATCGGTCACATTAATGGAAAGATCTATAAATGCTATGTTTTGTACAAGTGCAACATTATCAAAGTCAATATTCTCGTATCCTCTTGGATAGAAACTTTCTTGGAGTTATGGGAATAACATTGATTCTTATCCTATGTCTCATACCAATAGACGAGCCATCCTCTTTTTATAATTCTTTTAAGCTTGTTTTCTTTTCTGTTGTGCACTAGGCTTGAACCAAACCCTTTTTTGTCGAAGTGGTTAACAACTTTCACAGCTCTGACAATTCCTTGGAGATGTCTTTTGAATCCCTTTCTAACACGAACATCTTTCTCATTGGTTAACTTTAGACCTATATGAATGCTTTTTGATAGGTGAAGCTCAACCATTGGCAACCCCTCCTTGACATAAGAGGCATTAACAAACTCAAAGCATTGAAACAAAGATTTTAGAACTTCCTTGTTAGGTTAATATGCAGGGTATCAATGATTTTAGCTTTTGTTACAGTAATGATGGTGCTATCCTCGTAGAGTGAATTGAAGGCCTTCCTAAAAAGCAGTTATATGATAGAGCAATATTCATCAAATAAAAGTCTACTTCATATGGGAATGGACCAATTTAGAGTGGAATGGTGATGTTTCCTATGATTTTCCTAGAAGTTTGATCAAATGCTTCCACAACCATACGACTATTCTAGATATGAGATGTATCGATAAAGAGCTTATTCAAGCATGATATGCGCATTACATTTAGGTTTGACCCATATTAATGGGCATATTGGGCAACATGCTACCTTTGTAGTATGTGGTGATGTTAAAGGCTTTATAGTTTCCTTTTTCTCCCTGAGGGATTTCATCATTGCTAAAAGATATACAATTATTGATAGTGATGTTGCTTATTAGAAAATCCAAATGACTTATAGAGATGCCAGAAGGGACATATGCCTTATGTAAGACCTTGAAGATAGCATTCCTATGAACTTTGGAGTTCTATAGTAGTAACAACATAGATATCTTAGCTGGTTATTGTTTAACTAATTGATGTTGTTTTATTCTTAGTGCTTGATGAACTTAAAGAATTCCATGGCTTTGTCTAACTCATTTTCTCCTTGATAAGTATTAGATCTGATTCTTTGGTTGCAAACTCTGGTGCTTAAGGAGTAGGAGTAATGTTCCTTTATTGTGTTTCACTCCTTAATGCCATTGGGGCATTACAACCATCGCTCTAAGTGAAATGGCTTACCCCTAAGAGGTCAAAATTGCTTTCATAATTCCAAGAAACTGCCTTGTTGTCTTTATAAGGGAAAGGGGATGGGAGTTTAATGATCATCTTTGACATAGGCCAAACAGTGCAGTTTTGACACTTGGTTAGATGTTAAATAAAACTAATGAGTTTCCAACCCTGTAAAGAGAATTATTCCTATCTTTTTCCATGGTATTGATAAATGGTGTTGCATTTGCTAACTAGGTATGTGATTCTCGCTTTTTATCATAGAATTTAATATTGCCTTCATTCATCATTTTTTGAACCATAACATAGAACTCTTTGCACATTTGAAAAGTGTGGCCATAGATGGCATGGAAATCATAAAAGTCATTGGTTCCCTCTTTTGCCCTCTCAGCCTCATTAACAAAATCGATTTGTACCAAGATTTGCTAAACCAGATTCATAAGAGTCCTTACCTTATTTATAGTCTTTATGATCTTGTAGCCATCTTTAATAGCCATTCCTTCGAATCAGATTTGGTACAATTTTTGAATAAGCTACTTTGGACTCTAGGTTTTGGCTTTTGTTTAGCCTTGACCTATTTTTTCTTTTACCTTTGAAGGTATCTATTTTTCTTGAGTGTCTTTTTATGGCCTCATTGATCATTCCACATAATATAACTACATTTGAAAAGTCTCTCGAAAGGCACTTTACCATCTTTTCATAATAAGAGGTTTGTACTGTGACGATAAATCTAACAGTCATCTCTTTTTTTGTCAACAAAGGGTGACACTAGGCAACCTCTTCCATCTACTTCTGAGCATACCACTTGAAGCTTTCATCAGCTCTCTTTTCCATGCTCATGATAGAGAAACAATTTGAAACCAGTTGATGGTAGTTCTTTCCTTATTTATGGCATTAATAGATGGACTGATGTCATAGAACTCAATTTTGGACCTGTTTGGATGATCTTTAGAAAAGTGGATAGTGTTATAGAATGTACCTAAACTATAATAGTAGCAAAATGGTTTAATAATTTTTTTTTACTCTAGTTTCTTACACCCAACATTATTCTAGCCTTCACAAAAGCATACCATACCTTGCTCATCAATGTCTTGACATCTTTAATGCTTCTCTTAACCTAACAACTTTTCCTATTAATCACGACATTCATTCTTTAGTTCATAAGGTTAGGAAATGGATTGGCTCTAACATCTAGTCTAGGCCCTTGTTTGACTTTGCTCACACCATTTTCTAATAAGCTTTATGCTTTTTCTTAAACAAAGTGAAATTCTTAATAGAGTGACTTTGTGCTCTGGTTGGTACTCACAATAGGCTTCTCATCATACCATTTAGGATATAGTAGTGATTTTAAGTTTATGAATACTAAGGCCTCTAGTTAACCTGCTAGTTGATAGGAGTAAATCTATTCATAGTAGTAAGGAAGTGGCTCAAAGTGCCCCTATTCTTAAGGTGCTTGTTTATTATTTAGAGCTTTTATACTATTCAAGTTTCGAGGTTATGTGCTATAAGCAATGTTATAAACAGGATTCGACATGAAACTCACTACTAGAACAAGCTTAAAATAATGAACTTATTGTGGCAATAGTAAGCATGGGTTAAAGCCTGGATGCATGTTTGGAAAGTGCATACCTTATGTCGAATGTGGATTTTGAGTGAACTTAGCAGGACTTTCATTAATAGCATTAATCTTTTTCTCTTTAACCATGGCCATTAACTTTTTACTTAACCCAAATTATTTTCCAATAGATATTTTGCCATTTTTGATAGTTATTAGTCATTTTGCTCAATATAAACATATCGACAAAATTCTTTTGTAGTGTTTCTTACCAACTTATCATAGTAGAGAGCTCATAAGTTGTTGATAAACATGACCATTATCACTCTCTCGATCAAAATAGGGTGAACTTTAGTTGCTTCTTTTTTTTAGCTTTAAGCATACTTTCCAAAGCTCTTGAACGCTTTCTTTTCAATGTTCATAAGGGAGACATGATCTAAGGCCTAATCAGATACGTGTTTATATTGATCAAGGAAAGTGCGAGCCAAATCTTCCCATATCTAAATTCTTAGGGATCTAGCCCCATATATTAATAAATGGCTACCCTAATCAGGCTATCTTGAAGTAGTGAATTAGTAGCTTTCATTTTCCTTATATCCGACCATCATGAGGTGGCACATACGAAGGTTGGCAGTAGGGTCTATAGTCCTTTGTATTTTTTCAAAATCTAGTACTTTAAATTTAGTCTAGATAACCAGACGGGAAAATAGTCTCAAACACTTGGCATTTACAATATCAAATTTGTCACTTCTTTCGATAGCATGTAAGTGCTTTTCTAATTGTTGATACCTGCCTAAATCTTTATTAATTTTTAAAGATGTCTTCACTTATTCTTGCTTCACTTACTTATCGAGATCCAAGACTATAAGTTTTTCGAATAAAGAGCCTGTACTTGAAAATCCTTAAACCAGATGGAGTACCACTGCTGGGTTAACGTAAATGAATGGTTGAGTTGGTGGGATCTCACTACTACAGAATGTTGCTCATGGGAAGTCCTTCCTCAGCATTGGTGGCTTTAATACCACTATTCAAGTTGCTCTTAGGGTTGATCAATTTTTTCTTGCATCCAAGGTGCTTGTTCACCTTTTTTTTAAAGCCTCGATCAATAGCTTTCTTTATTCTGCAATCTAAGCTTAGAGTTACCTTATTCTTATAGAGTAATTGCTCTTGATGCTCTTTACATGAGCCTAACTCATTTGATATAGGCTTGGTGATTATTTTCCATGGCTTTCTAGTGATAATGAGTGTTATACCAATGACAAACAATAGGTTTCATGTTTTAGAGCACCTTTACTTTGGATTATTATCGGATTAGACTTTTATGATGTGTCGTGAGCATGTTAAATGAGATAACGATGAGTATGTGGTCATGAAAATAAATGACATAAAAGAATAAAGCAATAACAAATTTCGATGAGTCATGAAAATGCAAGAAGGATAATTGGATTGGGAAACATATTCACCAATAGCATTTTTCATTAAAGCAACAAAATATCCAAATTACACATGATTACATTTGGACGTGTTTGACATAGTTATATTACTTCATCACATGTTCCAAGAAATATAATAATTGTTGTTTATAAGCTCCAATGGGTAAGATGTCACATGTCATGGATTAACCTACATTCGTCATGTACTCAACCTTTAACTAGGTTGCTTGAATCTACTTAGTAAAATAGTAGTGGTCTTAATAATTTGGCATGCCTAATTAACCATTTGTAGCCACTTTTGCTCCTGCTGCTCAAATGTTCTTACTAATTTGTCAACCAAGCCTTGTGAATTGTAGAGAATGCTCTAAATCTTGGATTCTAAGTGTTAGAGCTTTATTCTCGATTGGTTTGCTTTCAAATCTTAGGCTTGACCTTTTAGACCAACATTTTTCTTTTAATAATTTGATACAAGGGCAACAAGCTTCTCCTTATTAACCTTGGCCTTTTCTTTCCATTTATACAACACTTTTTTGAAAGGTAGCAATCTTTACCTTTTATTTTGTTAATGACTTATGAAGGCATCGAGATTTACTTGCTTTGCTACGTGCCATGTAGTCTTTTGTCAAACTATCAGGATCTTTCTTAAAGTGATTTTTCTCTTTGACGATCAATATATTTCATTATCCCAAAGATAGAGGTCATTTTTCTAATTGACTCTTTTTTTCTTCTAAACAGGTGATTTCCTTTGTAAAGATTGCCCTCTCTTGTTTGAGCCCACACTTAAGCAATTCAATCTTAGAGGGAAACTCATCAACTAACACTTATGATGTTCCAACATAAACAAGGGTAAGGCAACGTTGATGTAACAGATTCTCCGCTCATCATATCCTGGAGTCATAATACTCCCTTTCCAACACCTATACATATAATTGGTTTGCCTTCAAACATGGAAAGCTAGTTGAACTTTTGACTTGTAGTGAAGCTTGCCATAATCCAAGTCTCACTGCTTAAGTTTTTGAACGAAAAGGATGAACTTTAGGCACTAAAATTGTCATAGGACTAGGATAGGTGTGTAGCTAGTATTCTCCCATAATTTTGTAAGCAACGCATATCTATAATCTCTGCATTGGGGTATGATTGTTATGAAAGCCAATTAGATTTTCATGTCACTTTTTTCCTTTGAAATTTAAAATTTTTGGATGCACTGCTTCTTAGACTTGTCTTTGGGCTATTCCTTCTCAAAAACGTTGGAGATAGGATCGAAGTTAGGCAAGAAATGGTATTGCATCCTTTTTACTTTATGCTAAAAATGACTAATAAGCCAAATATGAAGAATGGCATTCATCTGATGAAGTTACTTATCCTTACATAAAAGCTAAGAGCTCTATCGCTACGTCCCTATTTTTAAAACTTCAGATGATCCAAAGGGATTGGCGTGCCCAATTTAAAAATGTATGATATTGGTGGTGGTCAAGCCTATAAGTTATCTCATGATCAGTGTTTGGATTCAGCATAGGAATATGAAAGGGAGAGAGACCATTTGATGAATCGCTCATCCAACTAGTAACGGATAGCCACCATGAAGTGGCCATAAACTTGGTGTCGCCACCAATCTTTTTGGGCTAGTAGGATTGGATGCTTATTGAAAATAATATTCCAAGTTATGAAAATCAAGACATTGATTTCAAGGTCTACAAAGCCTAGAAATTTTTTGGTTGGGTTCAAGAGTTAGTTATACATGGAGAAGGATTAGCACCCTCATGATGCCTAAAATTGGTACCTACTATGTCTCGCTCCAGTTTTGGCTTAAATGGTGTTATTTGGTAATGATTTAGAAATAATCCCCTTTTATGCATGAAATTTTATGGAAAATGTAAATACAACTTTTCAAAGATGATTTGACATCACCTATGCACCATGGAGGCAAAGAGAGCATAGGGATTTTTTATGAAAATAATCTTCAGATTAAATTTTTGAAAGTTCAGATATTCCATGTTAGGCACTAGAGAAATACCAACATTAAAACATTGACCTTTTATATTTTATTGGGAAATAAATTTTAAATATGAATGCATGTTAGTCACTACAAAAGGGAAACATACTAGTAAGAGGAGAAAGAACATAATAATATCGTAAACCATAATCATACACAAAAGAACATAAAAAAAGGGATGATTGAAACGTATCTCATAATTTTTTTCAATTATTAAAGAATAACTGAAATGGAAACTTTAAGATGTGGTTGGATTCAATGGTAATTTAAGGGAGAAAAAAAGATTTTGATTGGTAGACCTGAGATATCCATGAGAGAATTTGGATTTTAGATAAAATAAAAAAGGGTTTAAGTCCCTTCAGAAGGCAAGGTTGAAGCATCCCTGATGGTAAAAGTTTAAGTATACAGAAAAAGAGTTTTGATTAGGGAAGAAATTCAAATTTTGAATGAAAGAAAAGTTAGAGTATCCCCTTAAAAATGCAATTGAACTATCCTCAAAGATAAAAATTATTGATGTTTTAATAGGATAATTAAGAATCTCAAATAGGGATCTGAAAAGAAACTTTAAGTTTTGAGTTAAAAACAAGGCTAAAGTATCCCCTCGAAATAATAGGATTGTGGTATCCTAAAAGATGCAAAATTGGATGTTTTAAAAGAAAAAGGTTTTTTGAAAGAGGATTTTGAAAATAGAAAACCAAAAACTTGAATCAACCATATTTTTTCTTAAGCCTTGATCCAAGCCTAAAGGTATGCGCAATAAGGGAACCAGTCGATGCATTTCAAGACATTCGAATGTCTTTATGAGGGCATTTTAGGAATTAGATTAAAAATAAAGGACAACATCATATCATTTCCCTTCTTGAATTTATTCTTAGTTTATCCGAAGGCTTTAGGGGGTGAATAAGGTACCATTGGAAAGATGACTCAATCAAGTGTAATGGAAAACTATTCCAAAAATCCTAGAAAATCACTTTTTTGGCGAAATTAATTTTTGAAGTTGGGTTTATCTTGACACTGGTAGTATATGCAAGGGAAAAGATGCACTAAACTTTGAAAAATCATTTTGGGTTTATCTAGGATCGTTAAATCATGAACAATACCTTTATGGAAGGGGAATTTTGCAAACTTCCAAGGAAAATATTCAAAAAGCTTAGACAAAAATCATTTAATAGGCCAAAATTACCCAAACATAAAATTATTAATTGATTCTAGGGTTTTTGATCAACAACGGTTTAAGAAATCCTATTCCTTTCATCCAAAATAATCCAAAGGCACATATTGGAAAGGTATTTTGATGCCCTTTAAGGGAAAAATATCAAAAAAATCTTGAAAAATATTTATGATCTTAAAAATAATTTCTTAAACTTAAACTATAGTGCTACCATAGCAAACAGGGGGAGTATTCGACTTTTGGTTTTTTAAGGGATCAAATTTGAGTTATGGAAGTCTAAATATCCATCAAATAGGGACTAGACTAACATAGGCATCACGAGTTCATTTGATAGTCCCAGAGTAGTTTGGGATGATAAAACAACTTATTGACCATGCTAGCATGAAGGTGCTAAAAATCAAGATCATGTCTTAGTATATATTTTCTACCAAAAAGGGGATTTTGTTTGAAAAGTAGCATCTTTATCCTCCTTTTACCATGAATCTAGATCTGAAATGTTTAATGTATCCCCAAGATTGGAAGACCAATATGATAAAAACCTTAAATACATGCTAATCTCCATGTATTAGAGGTAGCATGAACTTAACTTAGGGATTTCTTTTAAAAATCAAATTTTTGGTAAACAAACATGCATCTTAACAGAAATGACACGAACAAAACATAACATGCACAAAGATGAACAAGAACTGAACATGCAAACACCCAAGGTGACATTTTGACATTGAAATATGTGACAAAAGTGCAAGAAGATGACATTGAAAAGGTGCATGGAAATGATTTGAACATGCTTAATTAGAGGAAAGTATGCTAAAGTTGTCAAAGCAATATTTTAATGACATGAGACTTTTTAAAATACAAGGAAATGCATGAGCATACTCAATACATGTTGTAAATATTTAAATATAAGATGAATAGTGAATATGAAATAAAGATGGCAAGAAATGCATGAAAGAGGCTATGATAATGATAAAAATGAAACATGGCATGTTTACATATCTAAACAGCATCAAGGTATCAAAATGGTCATCAAGATCCTAAGATTACGATAACCAAAGCAACAATATTGCATAAGAGTCCTAGGATGTGATGGCGGCATAAAAAGCTTACTAAAAAATATAGATTAAAAGGCATAAAAAGCTTACTAAAATGTATCAAACAATGTAGAAAATATACCAAAACAAAACTTAAAACTTTTCTCCTTTCCTAAAATAATGACTTTAGGCTCAGTCCCTTCCCTATTTTTGCCATTATCTGGCAAGAAAAGGATGAAAAGAAAAAGCTTTCTAGTAATATGGTTGATGGTAAAGTGTTTTAAGGATGAAAATATGTGAAAAGTTAAGTTTTTAAAGGTTTTTAGAGGTGGTTTGGGGGAACTATAGGAATGGAAGAAGATTAAGGGTGAAAGGTAATGGAATAGTGTTTTGGGGAAGTTTTTGGGACTAAAAATTGCTACGGGATTCTTAGAAGTAGTTAGAAGAAGTTTCTGTGCTAAACCAACATTGCCTCTTTTAAACTCAAGGTTTAGCCAACGCTTTTGGGAGACAAGCTGAGCGTTTTTTTATATTTTATTCAAGCACTAAGCGATATCTCTACCTACTAAGCTTAACTAACTTGTTGCCATTGGTTTTGCCATGCAAACAAATGGGCAAAAAGGTTACAAAAGTGTGTAACCGAAGATATGCTTGGCATACCTTTTTACAACCACATTTTCATGAAAGTGACCTTTGTCATTGGCTAATTAGGCTCTAAAAATTTTTTTAAATCTGATCATGGGCCCACAATCAAGTTATGCAATGAATTATAATGGTTTCCTGGTGTAAAAAACATGCTTGAAACAGATTTTTGAAGGTTGAAAACTGGTTCAAACAAGGCAAAAATGCCTTGGTGTATTAATACAAAATATGTTGTATCAATACACAAAGTAATTTTTACCAATGAGTATCAATACAATGAGGTATGTATCGATAATAAGAGCAAAAATTCTTTCTAGTCTCGAGACTTAAAGGCTTGTATCAATACTCCATGGATTTGTATCAATATCATGCCTGTGTATCGATAAATTTTACCAAAAATCATAACTTTAGCTACTACCAAGGTTCGTATTGATACAAACACACTATTTATCAATGCCACACCTTAGATATGGATCCCAAACCCTCTTGTATTGATATTACATGTGAAAATTCAAGTTTTTGATGATGTAAAGGCATCGTATCAATACTTATGCACCAATATAACTTAAACGTGCTAGTGGCTTCCTGAGTTACCTTACCATGGTCACAAATAATGTGAAATTCATCTGTGTACTCATTTGAATGACTCTAATGACACCATGAAAAGTGGCTTTTAATGCTTTATTTTATATTTTCTTTTATACGGCCTATAGGCATTTTATAACTTCCCAAAAAATTAAGTCTTGGGATGCCAAAAGTTAGCCTGGACAAAATGAGGTGTCTGCAAGCTTTAATAGTTACAGCAATGATGGTTGGTGCAAGATTAATGTTATAGCACAATTAGGAAAAAAAATATACTATTGTCCCTTTAGTATACCATATATCATCAGAGCATAGATATCTTAAATTTTACGAATGTCAATGGTATTTGCCATTGCTTCCTTCAGACTAGCCCATAAGATGCATTCAGTATTCCCCTTTGTCTTGACATGACTCCTAACCCAAAACTCTATTGCTTTAAGAATCTAAGCTAATCTTTTATCAAAAGTTAGAGTTTACAAAGCTTTATAGTATATTCTGTCAATGTTGGCCTATTTAATGTTGAGTAATATAGTATATTCGTCGACCATGGGGAACAAATCCTTATGACTGACAGTGAAGCATCTGTTTGTCGATTCAAAAATTAAGATGTTACTCATAGCAGGCCAACATCTAAATGGACCTAGAGTAAAAAGGTTCTCCGTATCTTTTCTGCAATGATTTCCTCTTGGTATTATTCTAGTTGATCCATATATGTTTCAGATTTTGCCAATCATTCTGATAGTACCCTATTTTAACCTTTTCATGCATTGTTGAAACATATTCGAGTTTGAGAACATCTTTATCTTTTTGTTTTTAGAATGCCAACCATGCTTGGACTTCTTTAAAAGACTTTAGATCAGAAGTGGATTATTGCTTTGTGATAAACACCCCTTACTGAATGCTAAACCAGTGGCCAATTATCCTATAGTGATGATGATTATGACAAAATGATGCATGCTTCAAATAGAAAAACAAAAGGGAAATGAGTTACTGACCATACAAAATAATAAGTATAAGAATAAGGAATAAAAGAATAGTAACAAAAGTGCAAAACAAAAACTACCCTAATAATAGGTGATATGATGCCTAAAGGCAGACATGACAATTTTAATTACAAACGAGCAGCATAATGACATTTTTGGCTTAAAAAATACCCTTAATTAAGTGACATAATACCTCACAAGGGTTCACAAGGATAAAATTGACCAATTATGTGGTGACATTCATCCATCACCATCTATGGCGAGGACACATGAAGCCATCGATTGGGTGGCGTGGTTAGACATGACTCTTTTAAGATGACATGAAGGCATTCTCTTGTCATTACCCAATTCTTGAAGAGAGTTAACCATAAAACATAAGGACATACCCTAAAAATGATCATGAAATAAAATAACAAATACGGGTGACAATGTTTATCCATCATCGCCTACATAAGCATGATGTATAAAAGTAAAGATAAGAAATGTTTCCATAAATGACCTATTTTTCAAGTTATTCTAGTAGCACTTTGGGATGGTTTGATGTGGCTTGGCTCAAGGAGTTCACTATGTGGGTTTAAGTTAACACCTAAATTGGTGTCCAAATCACTCCTCCCTCTGCAAGACTAGTTAAGGCACCCCGATCTTAGACCCATCATGGGTATGGTGGAATGGATTCAATTTGATAGATGTATTTCCTTATACAAATGCAAAAGGGTATTTATAAGAGACATAGGTAATTTACACCCTAAAAGATCTTGCCATGGTTATGTGGAGAGGTACTCACGAAGGCAAATAGCTTACTTCCTCTTAATGATTGGGATGTTAACCTTACCATGGAGCTACATAGGACTCTAATACAAATGCATGTGCACGGTATGTGTCAGGGAAACATTTAAACCTTTTATTTTACCTTTATGTTACCATACTTATTCAAATTAATATTTATTTAGGAATAGAGTAGTCCCTAACAATTACAAGACAAAATCACAAAAGGTAAAAGGTTAGAAGATAAAGATAAAGGGGAATTATATCTAAATAGTAACAAAATCTAAAAAAAACCAAAAACTAAATGATATAGCTACTCATAGGCCTAACTCTTTAATTGACTCCTTAGTAGAGTAACCAAGCTATTATTGTATACCCTTTTTATTTGGCAATCCGAAGAGAGCGTGCATCTTCAAAAATATGGTGGGTGGTTATGCTGGGTAAAGCCTTAAGGTTATCAGTTGATCAGGATTTGAATTAGGTGTCATGTAAAGGGAGGAAAGATTGTTAAGTAAAGCACTTACCCTACTAGTTTCGAAAGGCTAACATGAGGTGGCTATAAATTTGGAGTTTCCACTGATCATTTCGAGCTATGCATGTTCAGATGCCTATTAAAAACAATTTTTTGAGTTATGAAACTTGATAGATCGATTTCAAGGTCTGCATGGTCTAGAGATCCATCAGTTGGGTTCAGGAGCTGGTTACGCATGGCAAAGGATTAGCACCTTTATAACACCCAAAAATGGTTCTCGCTAACTATATCATGCATCGATTTCAGCTTAATCAATTTCACTTCATAATTATTTTGACATAATCCCCTTTAATGCATTAAATTTCGTAAATTATAGATTTGAGTTTTGAAAGAAAATTTTTGTCACCTATGTGCCTTAAAGAGATACCAATATAGAGCATTGCCTTGTAATTTTTTGAAAACCATTGTAAAATATGAATACACGATAATCATTATAAAAGGGAAACATGTTAAATAAGGTGAAAAAGAATATAATAGTATCATGTACAAAACAATGACACACAGAAACATAAAAAAAGACAAGGGATGATTAAGGTGCATCTCTTAATTGCTTTTTATTATTGAAGAATAATCAGAGTGACAACTTTATGATACGATTAGATGGAGGTAACCTAAGATGTAAGAAAAAAGGCATTTTGATTAAAATGACCCAGGATGTTTGAGAGAGAGAGAGAGAAAATCATAGGATTATGATTAAAAAACAAGGTTGAAGTATCTTCTCAAAAGATGGGGTTGAAGTATCCTCAATGGTGATGATTTGGATGTAATCAGAAGAAGATTTAGATTGAAAAAACTTTTAGGATTATATAATAGAGAGTAATTTAGATTTTAAATGAAAAATATGATTAAAGTATCCCTTAAAAAGCAAGGTTCGAGTATCTTTTAAGGTGAAATTTTATATTTAAGAAAAAAGTCAGATTTGGAAGCCTAAAAAGATCTAAGAGTGGGAAATTCAAATTTTTAAATAAAAACAGGGATGCAAAATACCCTTGGAGAACTAGGGTTAGAGTATCCCAAAAGTGAAACTTATATGTTTTTTTAAAAAGGTTTTGATTAGAGAAAAAATTCAAGTTTTGAATAAAAAGAGTGGATGGAGCATCCCCTTGGAGAAATGGGGTTGGAGTATGAAAATTTTAATGTTTATGGAGAAGAGTAATATTTTTGAGTGAAAAAAATATTTTAAAAATATAAATAGAGCATTTAAATAAAACTATTATTATTTATTTTTTTTAAACCTTGATCCAAGCTTAAAAGGCTTGTGTTGTATTATGTGACCTGATCGAAGGTCAATTAGGTGCACTTAGAAGCATTCGAATGTCTCGATAAAGGTGGTATGGAAAATTAGTTAATTTTAATTCCAAAAGAAAAAGGGATAGCTTTGTACTGTCTCTTTTCTTGAATTTATTTTAGGTAAATTCATAGGTCTTAGGAGCCAGGTTAGGCACCATTGGAAAAGAGACCTCATAAGGTTTAATGAAAAATTTTTTTAGAAATCCTAGCAAATCGCTTTCTAAGTAGAGTTAATTTTTTGAATTTGGGTTTGTTTTGACACTAGCAGCATTTTCAGGGGAAAGGGCATAGTGGACTTTAGAAAATCATCTCGAACTCATTTGGAATTGTTAAATTGCAAATGATACCTTTCCAGAAAGGGAATTTCACAAACTTTCTAGGAAAGATATAAAAAAGTTCAAAAAATCATCTAATGGGTCAAAATGGCCCAAATAAAATGTTAGTTTGTTGGTTCCTATAGTTTTGGACAATGAGGGTTCAAAAAATCATAACTTCTTCTTCAAGAATGGTCCAAGGGCAAATGGCACACTATTAGCAAGGTAATTCAATGTTATTTTAAGGAAAAATATCAAAACATTCCAAAAAATGTGTTTGGTATTGAAAATAATTTTTTAATGGTGGGTACAATGTTGTCACAGCAAAAACATGGGAGTTTTCTATATTTTTAGGTTTCTTAGGACTACATTCGAGCCAAAGATGTCCAAATGTTTGTGACAAAAAGAAGTAGGTGACATGGGCATTGCGAATTCATTTCACAATTCAGAAATAATTTGGGATGATGAAACAACCCATTGACCAAGCTATAAATGAAGGCATTAAGCTATAGATCAAGTCCTCAACATTTTAAAACATGTAAAAGGCTTTTTATTTTGAAAACTAAAACTTATAATTTCATTTGACCTTGAATCCAAACATAGAAAAGTTTATTTATCCCCAAGATTGAAGGACCAATTTTTTGAAAACATTAAATTAATGTTATTCTCCATTTATTGGAGGTAACATAGATTTAAATTAAGGTTTTTTTTTTAAATTAGATTGTTGTTGTCAACAAGAAAACATGTTAACAATAAAAATGTGGCATCCATGAAGATGAACACAGATGAAACATTCAAACAAAAAAGATGACATTTTAGCAAGAAAAAGGTGGCTAAAATGTAAAATGATGACAAGTAAGAGGCATAAGAATCTTAGCCTTACAAATGAAATTTAGAATCAAGCTATGCATGATGGTATGAACATTTTTAACAAAAAAAAAATGCTAGAATTTTCCAGATGACATTTTTATTTCATAAAACCGACCAAGATGCAAGAAAATGCATGAAGATGCTCAAGACATGTAGACACCCCATTTTTTTTAAGGATCATCCAAGGCATGGAAAGCCATTATCCAGGGCATCAGAGGTAATTATTTTGAGCATCCTTTAAAGCACGGGTCAGTTTCTCATTATTTTCAACTAGAAAAGGCAATTGGGTAGCCATATGTATTGATACCAAGCTTTTATACCCTAAAAGATTAATTTTTCACATGTAGTATAGATACAAGAGGTTTGGTATCAAGATCTAATAAGTGGTATTAATGCTTAGCATGTTTGTATTGATGCAAACCTTGACAGTAATTAAAATTATGATTTTTGGTCAAATGTATCGATACTCAAGCAAGAGTATCTATATAAGCCTATGAAGTAAAGTTTCAAGACTACAAACTTTTTGGCTCTTGGTATTAATACATACTACTTTGAATCGATACTAATGGACGAAAAATATGTATCCATACAAGGTGTTTTGCCAAGGCATTTTTACCCAATTTGAGCCATTTTTTAGCTATTGCACAATTGCTTTAAAAGTTCAATTCAAACATGTTTCTTACACCAAAAATAATCAAAATTCAAATCAAACTTCATCTTTGGGCTTGTGATTAAATTTAGACAAACTTTTTAGGCCTAAATAGCCAATGACAAAGGACATTTTATTGTATTATGCAAACTGCAAAAAAGTAAAGCTAATTTTTCTCAATGCTCAGCTATATAAAGTGGTCTTGATCTGTTGTTTTTGCTGAGCAAACCAACAAGTTTGCATGGTATTTGAGCATAGTACCTTGTTTTTGAATGAGCTACATGCACCAAAACCTTGTAATGCCTATTGTTTTTTGGATCTTTTATCTTCATATTCACATGGCTTATATGCTAACTTTGGCTCTATAGAGACCATACATAAACATAAAGAGAGCAAAAAAACTCTACCACGTAAACATTCTTAGCAAAAAATCATTCACTTTCATATATTCTTAATATCTTTCAGCAACCGAAAACCAAAAAGCCTTTTCCATTCCCAAACTCTTTAAGACTACCATTAAAAACTCTTCCAAAACCCTTTATTCCACTCATATTTCTTTTCAAAGATCCCCTCCATCCATACCCTTACTAAAAAGCCTTTGTTTCCCTTATTTTATTGTTGTTCAACATCAAAAAAAGAAAAAGGTGAGACTGAAGTTACTACTTAAAGAAAAAGGCTGAAGCTTGAAACTTTTGGTATATTTTTCCCCTTTGCTTTGCTTATTTTCTTAATTTTCAGCATTTCGATCATCTAGTGGCTTTTTATGTTACCATGACCTTTTTAAGATTCTCATGCATATTTATGTCCTTGGTTGTGGTAGTCTTATGTTTGATGATCTTCTTGATGCCTTGATGTTGTTTGGGTGGTTAAATATGCCATGCTTTATTTTTACCATCATAGCAATCTCTATTCATGCATTTCTTGCCATGTTTCATCTACCTTCACATGTTCATCTCATATTTGAATGTTCGCCCTAACATGTTTTGAACATATTCATGCATTTTCTTTCATTTTGGTAGGTTTAATGGAACAAAAATGTCATCTTGAAAATTCTAGCATATTTTCTTTTGGTTAAAAATGTTCAGACAATCATACATAGCTTGATTGTAGATGTCATTTAAGAGTCCAACATTCTTATGCATCTTACTTATCATCATCCTACACTTTGTCACCTTTTCCATCATCAAAGCTCACCTTTGTTTGTTTAAATATGTTGTCTAGATTCATTGTTATGTAAGTTGCATTTCATTCATAGCTTTGTGTCAAAATGCATGCTTACTTATTGCCAAAAATCTGATTTTCAAAAGCCTAAGTTAATTCTAAGCTACCTTTAATAGATGGAGAATAGCATGAATTTAATGTTTTCACTAAATTGGTCCAACAATCATGAGGACAAATCAAACTTTTTAGGTCTAGATTCATGGTTAAATAAACTCCCAAATGCTGTTTTCTTAGAAAATGATCATTTTATTTGATAAAATCTTAAGCCTTGATCTTGAGTCTAATACCCTCATTTATGGCATGGTTAATTGGTTATTTCATTGTCCCAAACTACCTTGAGATTGTGCAATGAATTCAAGATGCCTATGTTACCTATTATTTTCTATCATGGACATCATTAGTTTATGTCTAGCCTTGAGAAACCCAAAAATACCAAAAAAAAACTCCCTTATTTTTGCTCTTGTAGCACTGCGCCCACTATTATATTTTTCCAAAATTTTATAATATTTTCTATGAAATAGGATCAAATTAGTCTTCCAACAATGTCTATGTTGCACCCAAGTCATTCCGAATAAGTGAGTTATGATTTTTTAAACCTTTGCTATCCAAAACCCCTAGAACCACTAAACTGCATTTTGTTTAGGCTATTTGGTTCGCTTGATGATTTTTTTGAATTTTATAAATATTTTTCTAAGAAAGCTTGGGAAATTCCTTTTTTAAGGTGGTATCATTTGCAATTTAGTGATACTAAATTAGTTCAAAATGATTTTCCAATGTCTACTATGCCTTTTTCCCTATATAGGCTGCTAATGTCAAAACAAACCCAATTTCAAAACTTAATTCCACCTTGAAAGCGATTTTCTAAGATTTTTGAAATTTTTTATATTAAACCTTATCAAGTCACCCTTCCAGTGGTACCTCACCTGGTTCCTAATACCTTTGAAATTACTTAAAATAATTTTGTAAAAGGCTATAGCATGAGGGTATCCCCTATTTTGCAATTAAAATCAACCTTATTCCTTGAGCTACCTTTATCAGTATGCTCGAACATCTCAGCGTATGCCTTGATTGACTTCCATGGAGTCATTAATATGATACAAGTCATCTAGAATTAGATCAAGGCTAAAATAAAAAATAAATCCATTAAAACTTTTAGTTCTGTTTTCAAAATACCTTTTATCCAAAATATTCTTTTTCTCCATAAATATTAAAATTTCCATTTTCAAGAACTCCCCAACCCCATTTTTTAAGAGGATACTCCAACCTCGCTCTTTACCTAAAATATGAATTTTCTCTTTCCTAGAGCTTTTAAAAGGTTTTTTGATCAAACCCTTCTTTTAACCATGCTCAAAACCATCACCACTAGGGATATTCTAATTGTGCTTTTCAAGGGGATACTTTGACCTTGCACTTTACCGTAAGTCTGAATTTTCTCTTGCCTAAAACTTTCAAAAGGGCTTTCGATCAAAACCTTCTTTTGAACATGTTCAAAACTATCACCATTAGGGATACTTCAACCTCACCTTTTGAGGGATACTCTAACACTGCTCCTTACCTAATGTCTAAATTTTTTTCTTTCCTAATACTTCCAAAAGGCTTTCGATCAAAACCTTTTTTTAAGCACGTTCAAAACCATCACCATTAGGGATACTCCAACCCACATTCTAATGAGGTACTCTAACCTCACCCTTTACCTAAAGTTTGAATTTCTCTCTCCCAAAACTTTCCAGAAGGGTTTTTGATCAAAACCTTTTTTTAAACACATCTAAAACCACCACCATTAGGGAAACATCAACCTTGTCTTCAAAGGGAGACTTAAACCTCACTTTTCACCAAAATTTTGAATATTCTCTCCTAAATATCGGGATCATTTTAATCAAAACCTTTTTTTCTATTCCTTTAGATATCACTAAATCTAAACATGTCTTAAAGTTGTCATCTTGGTTATTCTTTAATAACTAAAGACAATTACAATATGCACTCCAATGGTCCCTCTTTTTTTTTAATGTTTTTGTGTGTGATTGTTTTTATGCAATATGATTATATTTTTTTCATATTGCTAACATGTTTCTCTTTTATGGTGACTATTGTGCATTCATATTTTAAAATTGTTTTCACAATTACAAGATAATGTTCCACATCGGTAACTATCTAATTCCTCATGTGGAATATCTAAATTTTTAAAATTTAATTTGAATATTATTTCCATAAAAGAAACCCTTCCTTTTCTACATCTTTAGGATGTAGAGGTGACATGAATTTTCTTTGAAAACCTAGATCTACAATTAACAAAATTTTATGCATTAACAGGGATTATATTGAAATAATGATAAATTAATACCAATTAAATCAAAACTGATGTGTGATATAATTAACGGCTACCAATTTTAGGTGTTGTGGGGATCCTAATCCTTTCTCATGCATAACAACTCTTGAACCCAACCAATGAATCTTTGGACCTTGTAGACCTTGAATTGATGTTTTGGGTTTCATAACATGAAATATTGTGCGCCTAGCCCAAAATAATCAATGGTGACTTCAAATTTATGGCCACTGTATGGTAGCTTTATGAGATTAGTTGGATAAGTGATTCACTCGAGGGTCTTTCTCTCTCTTTAATATCACTTTGCCTAATTCAAATCTCGATTGAGGGATAACCTAAAAGCTCAACAATAGCACTATATATATTTTAAGTCGCACATGCTCATTTTGGATCATTTGAAGTTAAAAAAGGGTACATCGTGATAGTTTGGTGACTCTACTAGAGAGTCAATTAAGAGAGTTAGGCCTATGACCAACTACGTCTCGCTCGATCTTTGGTTTTTCAGTTTCCATTATTATTTAGTCATATTCCTTTTTTTTATTTGCTAACCTTTTATCTTTCATGGCTTTTGTCTTATAATTATTAGGGACTACTCTGTTTTAGAATAAATATCGATTTGAATAAGTATGCTCATATAAGGTGAAACAAAAGGTTTAATTGTTTCCTCAACACATATCGTGCACATGCATTTACATTAGGCATGGCAAAACCTTCCATGGTGTAAATTACCTATGTCCCTTATGAATGCCCCTCCGTATTTGCATAGGAAATACATTCACCAAATCAAACCTATTTCACTAAACCCTCGATGGGCCTAAGATCGAGGTGCCTCAACTATCGTTATTAGATGGAGAAGCAATTCAGATACCAATTTAGGCAACAACTTAAGCTCATATAAGGAACCCTATGAACCAAATAATGTCCAAACAAATTGGAGTGTTGCTAGAATAACCTAAAAAATATGGTCATTTAGAGAAACACTTCTTATTTTTTCTCCTATACACCATGGTTACATAGTAATAATGGACTAATATTGTGCCCTACATTTGTTATTTTATTTCATGATCATTTTTAGGGTATGTCATTATGTCTTACAGCTAACCTTTTACAATAAGTAGGTGATGACAAGTGAATGTCCTTGCCTAAAATGCCTTATATCATCTTAAAAGAGATATATCTTACCTGAATAAGCCATCATGCTCTCCAAATGATAGGTTTATGCTTACCTACCATAGTTGGTGATAAATAAACTTATTTGATGCATTTTTGTTGCTTTTTTTATTCCCTTATTCTTATACTTATTGCTTCATATAGTTAGTAACTTTCTTTTTTTTTGTTTTTTGTTTGATGCGTGCATCATGTCATCAGAATCATCATTATTATGGGACAATTGGTCAATAGTTCAGTGTTCAACAAGGGGTGTCTGTCATGGAGCAATAGTCTACTTCTGATCTGAAGTCTTTTGGAAAGTTTAAGCATGGTTCAAGTTTTGACAACATAAAGATAGGGATGTTCTCAAATCAGAGTATTTCCTAGCGATGTAGGAAAGGGTTAACATAGAGTACTATTAGGATGATTGGCAAAATCTGACATAAATGGCTAGCTAGAATGATACTAATAGGGAATCATTCATGAAGAGCTACAAAGACAAAGCGCTTTTACTCTAGGTTTATTTGGATGATAGCCTGTTATAAGCAGTGTCTCAGTTTTTAAGTTTAGCATATCAATGCTTCACTTTCAATTATGAAGATTTGGTCCTTGTAGTTGATCAATATACTGTTTAACTCAATATTGAGAGAGGCAAGACTGCCAGAATATATTGTAAGGCTTTACAATCTCCAACCTTCAAGAAAGCTTATATTCTCGAGCAATAGAGTCTCAAATTGAGAGTCACATGAAGATAAAGGGAAATAGTAAGTACATCTCATGGAGCAACAATGGCAAATACCATTGACTTATGGGAAATCAATGATATCTATGCTTTAGTAATATATGGTCTAGTCATATTTCCAAAATCATTAAGCTATGTTAAAGCAACGGTAAGCAGATCTTGTTTCCTAATTATGCTGCAACATCAATCTTACACTAGCCATTGTTGTTGAAACTATTCGAGTTCTCAGTTTTTAGAAAAAAAAGGTATATGTTACTTTATCGGATGAATGCCATTTCTTTACATTTGAATTGTTAGCCATATTTTCCTTGAAGAGAAAAGAATTTCATAAAATTTCTTACTTAGCTTAGTCTTATCTCTAAAGTCCTTAAGAAGGAATGCTCGTAACACAAGTTTAAGGAGCAATAGGTCCAAAATTTCAAAATCTTCAAAGAGAAGTGGTGAAATGGAAGGCCCTTTGGTTTTCACCATAGACAATCATATATCGATGCAAAAATTATAGTTATGTGCCACTTATAGGGTTACAGGGAAGCACTGGCTATGCACTTGTCTTAGTTTTATAATAATTTCACTGCTAACAATTCATTCCCCTCATCTAAGAAATAAAGCAATAGGATTTTGACTACAGTGAGCCTAGTTACAAATCTAAAGTTCAACTAACCTTTCATGCTTGAAAACAAATCTATCATTTGGAGCAGTATCAGAAAGAAAGTAGTATGACTCTGGGATATGATAAATGGAGGGTCCATTTTATTAATGATGCCTTACCTTTGTCTTGAACAACATAAGTGTATGTTTATGAATTCTCCTCTGAGATATAATTGCTTGAGCGAGAATTCAGGTAAGAAAAGGCAACTTTTTCCAACAAAATCACTTATTTAGAAGGAAAAGAAAAGTGAATTGATAGTGGACCTCTATTTTCATTATGGTAAAATAAATTGAGTCATTAAAGAGAGATCACTTCAATGAATATCTTGAGAGTTTGAAAACAACTACATGGCATTTAGTAAAGCAAGCAAGGCTCGACATCTTAGCAACTCATTAGTAGAATGGGAGGAAAATATTATTACCCTCAGAAAAAAATTCATCGATGGAAAAATGATGCCAAGGCTAATAAGGAAAAGCCTATCAAAACTGTGCCTCATGTTAACTTACTGAAAAAAGAATAGATGCCCAGAAGCTTGAGCTAAGGACTTAAGAACAAAGTAGGTTAAGAATGAAGCTCTAACTTTTTAAATCCAAGAGTTAGAGCATTCCTTACAAGCTCGCCAAGGCCAACTTGATGGACTAGTAAAGGTCTTTAAGTAGTGGAAATAAGAGTGGCTACAAATGGTTGATTAGGCAAACTAGAGTTATTAGAACCACAACTGCCATCTTACCAAATAATACTACCCAATTAAAGGTTGAATTACTAATGGGCATAGCCTTATCTTTGACATGTGACATCCTACCTGTCAAAGCTTGTGAAAAAAAACTACTATATTTCTTGGAAGATGTGATCAAACAATGTAACATGTTAGGCATTTTCAAATGTAATCAAAAAATTTTATTGCTTTAATGAAAGACACTATTGGTGAAATTGCTGCCCCTTAATCCATTATCCCTTTTTCATTTAGATGACCAATCTAATTCTTTTATTGTTAACAGCCATTCACCATCACAATTGCATCTTCAATGTCATTCTCATCGACCATGCTCATGACATACCATAATGTTTAATTCGGTAATAATTTAAAGTAAAGGTTCTTTAAAACATAAAACTTACTATTTATCATTGGTATAACATGCACAATCATAAAAAAACCATGGAAAACAATCACCAACCCTGCATCAATTGACTTAAGCTTATGTATAAGGAGTTTTATGAGCAATCATTCAATGCGAACGGGGAACTTTAAGCTCAAATTATGGAATTAACTAAGATATTGTGCAACATTTTAAAAGATGAAAGGAAAACAAGCAACATCAACACAGAAAAAAACCAATCAATCCCGATAGCAACTTGAATGGTGGTATTGAAGCCATTTATGCTTCAAAAAAAGCATGCATCCTTTAGCAACAATGATTCCATCACCTTAACCATTCTTTTTATTAACCTAGCAATGGTACCCCATCTAGTTTAAGGATTTTCGAGAGCAAGTACTTTATCAGCAAGACCTATAGACCTAGACCTTAACATGCAAGCAAAGTAGGAAAAAATGAATAGGCCTTCAAACAATGATGAAGACTTAGACAAGTATCAGTCACTATAGAGTGCCTTTGAGTTGCCGAAGGAAGTGACAAATTCAAGATTATAGATGCCAAGTCTTTAGGATCAGTTTCCCATCTCGTTATCTCACCTAAATTCAAGGTGCAAAATTTTAAGAAATATAGTGAGATGATAAACTTTATTGGCTACTTTTGCGTATACTATTGCAAGATGGCCAAGTACAAGAAAAATGAATATGCTAATTCATTGGTTCTAGGATAGCCTAACTAAGGCAACCATCCGTTGGTATGTAGGGCTAGATCTTGTAAGAATTCAGACATAGGCAGATTAGGCTTATGCTTTCTTTAACTGGGCCCTAAAGCATCATTATTTTATGAACATGGAAAAAAAGCCTTTGTGAGCTTTAAATAATAAGCTCAAAGGTGGAAAAAAGAAGCAACTCAAGTTAACCCTCCTTTGATTAAGAAAACGATGATTGTTAAGTTGTCAGCTCCTTATAAGCTCCCTACTATGAAAGGTTAGTAGGAAATGCCATAAAGAATTTTGTCTACATGGTTATGTAATGCGAAATGATTGGTAATGCTTTCAAAAATCGTAAGTATCTGTTGGAGAATTATTTGGATCAAGTAAAAGGTCGATGACCAAGGGTAAAGAGAAAAAAGTGAATGTTGTAAGAGAAAGTCCTCATAAGGTCACTTCAAATGCATATTTAGCACAAAGTATATGCTTCTCGAATAAGGTGTATCCAGGTTTCAACCTTTACTCTAGTATCGTAACTAGTTTGTTCTACTAGGTTCACTCTAGCAATGAGCTTCATGCCAAATCCCATTCAAAAGATGGCCCAAAATGCATAATCCTGTAATCCAAACAACATAAGAGCTTAAGTAATCAACAAGCACCTTAAGAAAGGGAACACTTTGAGCTATTTCCTTACTCTATAAAGAGATTTACTCTTATATATTGGTAGGCCAACTAGTGGCCCTAGTATTAATAAACCTAATTTATTGACATATCCTAGATCGTACGATAAGAATGCTTATTGTAAATATCATATGGGAGCATAAGGTTATTCTATTGAAAATTGCACCTTGTTCAAGAGAAAGGTGTAGAGCTTGTTAAAAAAGGTATGATCTAAGTTGAACAAAAGCCTAGACCTAACATTCAAGCCAACCCATTTCCTAACTATGTAGAGCCAAGAATGAATGCGGTGATTAATGGGAAAAAGATGTTGGAAGAAGTTAAACTCCGATGAGTAAGGTATGGTAAGCTTTTATAAAGGTTAAAATAGTGTCAGGTGTTCAAAAACTAGAGTAAAAAAACCATCGAACCATTTTTCTACCACTACAGTCAAGGGTAAATTCTACAGCACTACCTATTCCATTTTCATAAAAATAGTCTAAGAAATGACAAATCGATTTGAAATTGAGTTTTATGATAATAAGCCAAGTACACTAATCTGTCTATTAATGCCATAGATGAAGAAAAACCTGCCATCAACTGGGTTTCAAGTTGTTTATCTCTTATGAACATGGAAAAGAGAGCTAATGAAAGCTGCAAGCAATACGCTCTAAGGTGGATAAAAAAGGTAGCCCAGATTTACCATTTATTGATAGAAAAAAAGATGATTATTAGGTTTGTTACCATATTACAAACCCTATATTATGAGAAAATAGTAAAGAGCCTCTCAAGGAACCTCGCAGACTTAGTCACATTATGTTGAATAATTAGTGAGGCCATGAAAAGTGACTTCGACAAAAAAGATACCCTTAAAGGCAAAGAAAAAGAAAAAGTTGAGGTGAAGAAAAGCTAAAATCTAGTGTTGGAACCAGCTTATCCCAAGCTTATATTGAATTTGATGCAAAGAAAATGGCTATTGAAAAGGACTGAGAGATCGTGAAGATTATAGACAATGTTAGGACTCTAATGAATTTGGTTTGGCAAATCGTGGCACATGCTAATTTGGTTAACAGGGCTAAAAAGAAAGGAGAAAAAACCAATGAATTTTATGATTCATTGCCATCTATGACCACACTATTCAAACATGTAAAAGTGCCATGCTATGTTTCAAAGAATGATGAATGAGGGCAGCATTAAACTTTATGATAAGAAAATAGTCTTACATAGTTAGTTAGCACATCTAATACTGTCTATCAATGCACGATAAAAGGATGAAAGCAATCCTATGCAGCTAGAAGGCCATTGGTCTTGTTCGACAATTGATCGAGAGTGAAAGCTACCTGTATTTAGCCTACACTAAAGATGATCATTCAACTTTCACCCTTTTTCTTACAAGGATAACAAGGTAGCTCTTTGAAAATATGAAAACAAAACTTAATCACCAAAGGATCTAGTTAGTAAGTAGCAAACTTTAACCTTTCAGGGGCAAGCCATCTAACTCAGAGTGGCAGATGTTATACACCAGCTGCATCAAGAAATAAAATCTAGTAAAGAAACATTAATCCTATTCCTTAAGCACTAAAGTTTATAGCCTAAAAATCAGACTCGACAATTGTTAAGGAGCCAGTAAATGAGAAAGAAGCCCTGGAATTCCTTAAGTTCATCAATCATAATGAATACAAAATCATTGATCAATTGAACAAGTAACCTACTAAGATATTTGTGTTATCACTGCTGCTGAAATTTAAAACTCATAAGATTATTCTCTTCAAGGTCTTGAATAAGGCTTATGTCCCTCCTGACATCTCTATAGGTTAGTTGGATCATCTAGTAAGCAACATCACTGTCGACAACTTTATATCTTTCATTAATAATGAAATCCCTCATGGTGTAAGAAGAAACTATAAAGCCCTTCGTATCACCACATACTGTAAAAATAATAGGTTGCTGAAGGTGCTCATCGATAATGGGTCAGCTTTGAATGTAATGCCCATATCATGCTTAAACAAGCTTCTCTATAATAGTCACATGGTTGTACGAGTGTTTAATGGAACTTGTAAAAACATCATGGGAAACATCACCATTCTGCTCTAAATCGGCCCATGCATTTATAAGGTTGACTTCCATGTGATGGATATTGCTTCATATTACTATTTGTTGGGAAGGCCTTGGATTCACTCTACAATGATAGTGCCATCATTGCTACATTAAAAGTTAAAATTCATCATTGAAAATAAGGTTATTAGCATCAAAAGAGAAAAGATATTATTGCAGCTACTTCTACTAATGCCTTATGTACTAAGCCTAATAGGGATATTTCAAAATCTTCATTTCAGTCTTTTAAGTTCATCAATGCCACTTTTATGAAAAAAGGGTTGCCAATGGTTTGACCTTATCTTTCAAAAAACACTCATATAGGTTTAAAGTTGACAGTCAGCAAGGTGCCCAAGCTGAAAAAGGACTTGAAAAATGTCTTTAAGGAATTGCTAGAGCCCAAAAGTTGTTAACTAAACCGATAAAAAAAGGGGGCTAGGGTTCAAGCCTAGTGCGTAAGAAAAAAGAAATTAAGCTAAAAAAAATCATAAAAAGAGGATAGCCCACTTGTTTAGACAAAACTTAAGGCAATAATCAAAGATATTTCCATTAGAAAGTTTTAGTTTGAGAAGATGCACAAATATTGGCTCTTACAATGTTGCACTTGTACTGAACAAAGCATTTGGGAATCTCCTCACTAATGCAATCGATAAACTAAAGATGCAAATAGTGGTTTGAATGACTAGTCTGTGCTTTCTAGGGTTTGTTCCAAGTGTTTAGACTAAAAGCTAGATTCCTACACTATTCAAGTTTGTTTTAAACAAATGTTATGAATTAAACCTATAAGTCTATGCCTAATAGCATTGTAGGATCCTTTGCATGGGCACCATTTTATTAAGTATTAACAATGAAAATAACTGAGCATTGTGCATTTCATCTTTTATGCCCATTTCCAAAACTTTTGCCAACTCTTAGACCTTTCTTTACATATTTTTCCACCTATACTATTCTTTTTCCATATTTTTAAGCACCGGGATGAAAGTGACATGAATATTCATATTGAGATTTTGGACATAAATTTCATGCAACCAATTCATGTCAGTGAAGCCAAGTCTGAAAGAGATTTTGAAGAGAGTCCTATACCCCCAGACCTATTAAGGTTAATTGAATAAAAAGAAAATTCGATATTACCTCACAACGAACCCACTAAAACCTTAAACCTATGGATAGAAGAAGATCACAAAGGTCAAAATTAGAACCTCTATAAACCTATTAACCTTAACTAATAGATAAACCACCTCCAAGAATATCAAGATGTGCTCACTTTGTCCTATAAGGACATGCCTAGGTTAAACACTAATATACTGTCATAAACTTCCTTTCAAACCTGAGTGCAAGCCCATACAACAAAAGCTTAGAAGAATGAAACTGGAGATGCTTCATAAGATCAAAAAGAAAGTAAGAAAGCAATTTAAAGTAGGATTTCTCAAAATAGCCAAATATCCTCAATGGGTTGCCAATATTGTCTTGGTCCTAAGAAAGTTGGCTAGATGTGAATGTATATAGACTATAAGGACTTGAATCGAGCCAGCCAAAAAGATAATTCCTTTTGCTCCACATCGGTACCTTAGTAGACAACACCACTAAAATGCACTATTTTTTTCCATGGATAGCTTTTCAAGTTGCAACTAGATTAAAATAGCAATTAAGGACATGGAAAAAACCACCTTTACAACCATGTAGGGCACTTTTTGCTATAAAGTGATGCCATTCGAGCTTAAAAATGTTAGGGGTACTTATCAAAAGGAAATGGTAACCATGTTCCTTGGTCTCATGCACAAAAAAATAAAGATCTATGTGGATGATATGATCACCAAATCGCCATAAAAGGGTGAGCACGTTGCTAGCTTACGAAAACCCTTCAAACAGGTTTGCAAATACTAGTTCAAGTTAAATTGAGCCAAATACACCATTGGAGTCACGTTTGACAAACTATTAGACTTCATTGTAAGCAAAAAAGGAATAAAACTCAATCCAGACTATGTCAAGGCCATTCAAAGCCTACCACTACTTTGAATCTGAAAAGTATTGAGGGCTTTGTTAAACTACATAACTGGATTTATATCTTAGCTTATTGATAAATGCAGCCCAACAGTTTGGCTACATCAAAATCAAAATCTTAGAGAATGGAATGAAAAATGCCAGAAAAAACTTTAAAAAAGTCAAATGTTGCCTTTTGAACCCACTAATACTTATGCCACTTGTGCTCGGTCAATCTTTAATCCTGTAGCTATCAATTTTTGATAAGTTTATAGGCTGTGTATTAGGCCAACATGACAAGTTAAGTAAAAAGGAATAGGCTATCATTACTTGAGTAAGAAGTTCATGAAGTGTGAAAATAACTATTTGGTAATAGATAAGTTATGTTGTGCCCTGGCCTAGGCCATCCGAAGGTTAAGGAAATGCATGCTATACCATACCACATGGCTGATTTCCAAACTTGATCCTATCAAGTATTTATGCAAGGCCCCTACCTTGGTAGGAGATTAGCCAAGTAGTAAGTCTTGTTCTCCGAATATGACATGTGTATGTGAACCAGAAAGCCATCAAGGGTAGTACAATAGCAAACTTTTTAGTAAGCTAAGCAATAGATAATAATAAACCTTTAGCTTTAAATTTTTTGATAAAGATCTAATATATAAATCTAAGGTAAAAGACAATGTCAATTGTAGTTCACCTTTAAAAATATACTTTAATGAAGCTTTGAATGCATTGGGGCCATGGAATCGGGGTAATTCTTATCTCACCAAATGAAAACTACTACCCTTTCACCATATGATTAAACTTTAACTGTATCAACATTATAGCTAAAAATGAAGTTGGTGTCATGGGACTCCAAGCTGCCATTAAAAAGGTTATCTTTACTTTATGAGTATTTAGAGAGTCGGCCCTGGTCATCAATCAACTAAAAAGAGAATGATAAAAGCATAATCTAAACTAATTCATTACAAAAAGCTGGTTTTAGAACTTAAAAAAAATTGAATGATATCAACTTTTAGCATTTACCTTGGGAAAAGAACTAAATAATTGACATTGTGGCCATCTTGTCATCCATGTTCAAAATGAATCAAGAATCGGATGTTACTCCTATTCAGATAAGCATTTATACAATTCTTACACATTATCAGCATGTCGAAGAAGAGAATGATGGCTTGCCATAGTAACATGGCATCCTCTTGTACAATGGAGATCAAGAATGCCTTAAATGTGCCACTAAAACCAACAAGAGAACTATTCTAAGACTAGCTCTAAGGTTTATTTTAGTTGATATAATTCTATACATGAAAGCTTAGGATTAAGTGCTTCTTTAGTGCATGGATGACTCTGAAGCTAAAAAAATTGTTGAAGAAATCCATGAAGGTGTCAGCGGTATACATGCCAATAGACCTTGAATAAAGAAACAAGTCATGCGATTAGGCTGTTATTGGTAGACTAGAAAAAAATTGCATTTACCATGCTTGAAAGTGCCATAATTGCCAAATATACATGGAAAAAATCCATATCTGGCCATCACCTCTATATGTTATGATAGCTTCATGGCTTTTTTCTATGTAAGGCATGGATATGATTGGACCAATCACCCCTAAGGCTTTTATTAGACACCACTTCATTTTGGTTGTAATTGATTATTGCACTAAGTAGGTAGGGTAGCTTTTTCTGCCAATATCACCAAGTCCATTATGTGTTATTTATGAGACAAGACATATCCAATCACCCTTAAGGCTTTTATTAGACACCACTTCACTTTGGTTGCTATTGATTATTTCACTATGTGCATAGAGGCAGCTTTTTATGCCAATGTCACGAAGTCCATTATATGCAAATTTATGAGACAAGACATTAGCTGGAATATAGCTTCCCCAAATATATCATTATAGATAATGCGTACAACTTGAAAAACAAAATAATGCAAGTAGTCCGTTGTAATTTAAAATTCGCTATCATAACTCAATGCCTTATATCCAAAAATGAATTCGGCAGTTAAAGCAACCAACAGGAATATTAAAAGAATAGTCTAAAAGACGGCTGAAACATATAAAGATTGGCACAAAAAGTTACCATTTACACTACACGCCTATCGTACAGTAGTCTAAACATATATAGGTGCCACCCAGTTTTATTTGATTTATGACATAGAGGCTATTCTACCTATTAAGTGAAAATCCCCTCACATAGAGTCTTGATGGAATCATAACCTAAAAAAGCTGAATGGGTCAAGAACCAATATGAGCAGCTTAATCTCATCGATGAAAAAAGAACGAAAGCCATTTGTCATAAGCAAATGTATCAAAAGTGCATGATAAGAGCCCATAACAAAAAAATCCATCATTTTGAATTTCAAGAATATGACCTAGCACTCAAACAAATCCTTTCAATTCATGAAGCTGCTAAGGGAAAATGGACTCTTAATTAGGAAAGGTTATAAATAGCTAAGCGCATGTCCTTTAGAAAAGCCTTTATTTTAACTAAGATGGATAGCGGTAATTTGCCTAATCCTATCAATTATGATTATGTCAAGAAATAATATGCCTAAAAGGATTCTAGGATAAAGATTCAAAAAAGAGTTTTATCCTTTTGCTTTTTTTTATAGAGAGAGAGAGAAAGAGAGAGCATATAAAAAAATGAACCTGCTTAATCTAAAAACTCAAAAAGTAGGCATACATAAGAAAACTCTGCCTAAGATATGACCTAAACAAGAACCAACCCTCATTGACTAAAACACCAAATTACAACCTGAGCCACCTATTCTTTGCTTAGTCTATCTAATCTCATTCTTACTTATGCTAAAAAATAATGTCTACCCAACCTTGAGGTAACCATCCGACTATAGGGCAATTTAACGAATCTTTTCATGAGTTAGCCAATATTGACAGGATTAACCGCTTAAGGTTCATCTCATAGGCATCCGAGGCTAAATAGCAGGAAAAACCAAGTTTAACTCTTTTGTAACTTTAAATCCTCTGTGATATGAGAATTTGTCATAACTTGTACCCTCTTTCTTTTGAATGTAATCACTTGATTTCTTTAAAATGTTCTTTTGGAACTCCTGCATCCTATGTTGCATAATGTTTATCATTTAATTGATAATGCTTGATAAATTAATAGAACTAATAACAAGAGTTCCTAGCATTTCTTTTGAAGATGAAATCTCACAAGAATTTTGCTTTACATCTAAAGATTAAAAGTGAACCTTGGAACCATAGCTGATCATACCTTTAAATCTCCAAATCCTAAAAACATGTTTAAAACCTTATCCTAGTAAACCTCAGCCCAAAGATGAGGGAAAAATTCTTTTCCAACTATTATTAAAATAACTAAAATTTAGTTAATCGACTTGAGTCACCAAAAAAATCATTAAATTAAAATTGACAAAAAATCCCTTAAACTCATCAATAGACTTAACAAGAAATTCCCAAAAATGGGCTATTCGAGCTGAGGACCTTTCCTTCTCTTTACAGTCATAAGGCCATTCACACCTTATGAAAATAACCTTAAAATCTAGAACCTTTAGAAAACTAAAAAAAGCTTGGTGAATCTTGAAAAAATGATCATACACTTGGTGAAGAACAAATGACTGAAATGGCCAATATTGATTTCCAGATTAAAATTTTAAAACCATCACCTTTGCATCATACATTTGCATCTTAATGCATTGTTCGTACAATGAGTGCAAACTTTCACACTTAGAAGTCATGCTAAAGAACTTCAGTTGTAATTTTTTATTTTTAAAAACCCTAAAAGTTTCCAAGTAAGAATTCTTGACCTCACAAAGCTCACAAATAAAAAAACTACTTAGAAAAGGTATTTAAATTCATATCATTTAGTCCACAAAGAGCTGCATGCCTTTTTTTAGTCCACAAAAAGCTGAATGCTTTTCTCCTTTCAAGTCTACAATGAGCTGGGCGCCATTTTTTCTTTTAATGCATAAAGAACTGGATGCATCTTTCTAGTCTAAAAAAAATTGAATGCCTTTTTCTTTCTAGACTACAAAAGAGCTAGATGCCTTTTTCCTTTTAGTCCATAAAGAGTTGGATGACGTTCCCCTTTTAGCCTATGGAAAGTCGGATACTTTTTCTTTTATTTCACAAAGAGCTTAATGCTTTTTTTTAATTGTCGTCTATAAAAGGTTGGATGCCTTTCTCCTATTTAGTCCACAAAGAGCTGGACACCAGTCACTAGTTAAGTTAATCCTCAAAGAACAGGGCACCAACCATATTTGTCCTCAAAAAATAGGGCACTAACTGAGTTTGTCCTCAAGAGCAGGGTACCAACTGAGCTTTTCCTTAAGAGCAGGGCACTAATTGAGTTTGTCTTTAAAGAGTAGGGCACCAATCGAGTTTGACCTAAAAAAATAAGGCACTAATTAAGTCTGTTCGCAAAAAGCCAAGCACTAGTCAAGTCTATTCTTGAAAAAGCAAGGCACTAATTGAGTTTGACGTCAAAGAGTAAGGCATTAATCAAGTCTATCTATAAAAAGTCAGGCATTATTTAAGTCCATCCTCAAAAGATTAAAGCATCAATCGATCTATCCATAAAGAGCTGGTACCTATTGAGCTTATCCACAAAGTGTTGGGCACCTATCGAGTCAATGTTTGTATTAGCTAGCATCTATCTAGGGAAGTCAAACCTTACAAAAATCTATCCAAACTTTCTTCTAAATTACTGCCAATGTATTATGATTATCTTTGTAAAACATTAATTAAACTTTATTTTTATAAGCATTCAAGGAACATTATCCTACCTCAAACAAAATGGTGTCTATTTGTCTTTGCCCTGCACTTAATACTTAGTAATAACCAAACAAAGGTAGCTGTAGACACCCTAATTTGTCCAGGTATCATATAAGGCATCGAAAGTCATCATACATGGTATTAAAGGCATATTTTAAGCATATTTGGAGGCACGAGTCAAATTCTTATCATTTTTTACTGAAAAAAGTAACTTAGAAACCACATGTATATCCAAGTTATATTGGTGTGTAAGTATTGATACCAAACTCTTATACCACTAAAAATTCAAATTCTCATATACAGTATCTATCACCACATGCTAGACATTTTAAACTTCGAATAATCCGAAAGGCATAGTGGCTCAACGTAAAAATAAATAATGGTTGGTTGTGGTCGAGCCTTTGAGCTATCCCTTGATTGGGATTTGGTTAGGCGTAATAAAATGAAGGAGATAGGGACTGTCGAATAAGTCACTTATCCAACTAGACCCGAATAACCCCCATGAAGTGGCCATAAACTTGGAGTCATCACCAATCATTTTAGGCTAGGCAATATCAGACTTCTATTGGAAATAATATTATGAGTTACAAAATGTAAAACACTAATTTCAAGGTTTACAAAGTCCAAAGATTCATTGGTTAGGCTACGAAATTGGTTAAGTGCAAGGAAGGACTAGTATCCCCATGATGTTTGAAATCGGTGCCTACTAAATATATCTCACTTTGTTCTTGGTTAAATCTTCCGTTTGGTCTCTATTTTGATATAATCCTCTTTAATTCATGAACTTTTAGGAAATATAAATTTAGGGTTTTTTTATTAATGAAAATTAGATCACTTATGTGGCTCGGAGATGTGAGGAACATAAGGATTTTTTTATGAAAACAATGTCCAGATTAGATTTTAAAAATTGGATGCTTCATATTCGCCACTGGAGAGATACCAATATGAAACATCACCCCGTAAATTTCATTAGAAAACGAATTTTAAATATGAATGCACAATAACACTACAAAAAGAAACTCGTCAGTGGGGCAAAAATGAGAAATATAATAATATCATAAACAAGCAAACACAAACAAAAGAACATTAAAAAAAGAGAGGTGATCAAAATGTATCTCATAATTACCTTTGATTATTAAAAAATCTGGATGACAATTTTAGAGATCGATTTGGATTCGATGATAATTAAAAGAACAAAGACGATCTTGATTCAAGTCAAAATGGGTCGATGTTCTGAGGGAGACTAGATCGGTGCATTTTGAAACATCAAAATGTCTCGATAGAAGGAGATTCAAAAATTCGATTATAAATAGGGGATAGCATCGTGTCATCTCTATTTTTAGATTTTTTAGGGGTATACGTAGACTTCAAAGAGTAAATGAGGTATCATCAGAATGGTAGCTCAACAAGCTGTAATATAAAAATAGTCCAAAAATTTTATAAAATCACCTTCTAGACAAAAAATAATTTTTAAAGTTAAGTCAATCTTGACACTAGCAGATGTACGATGAAAAGAGCATAATGGACTTTGAAAAATCATTCCAAGCTTTTTCAAAATCATTAGATCATGAACAATACCTTTCCAAAAAGGAAAGTTTGTGAACTTTTTAGGAAAAATATTTAAAAATTCTGTAAAAATCAGCTGATGGGCCAAAGCTGCCCAAATATAATGTTGCATGCTAGTTGTATGGGTTTCAAATAGCAAAGAATCAAAAATCATAACTCCCTCGTCCAAGATGATCTAAGGGCAAGTAAAACAATATGAGAAAGGCAATTTGATCCTTTAAGGGAAAAATGATAAACAATGTGAGAAATGCTAGTTTTGGGTTTTCTTTGACTTTAGGGAGTTAGCCTTTTGCCTAGTGTTTGTCAATCTTGCTTTAGATTTCCAAAAGCATTAAATGTTAAGGTTGTCCTTTCTTTAAAGGTACAAGAGGTCCATGACCCCTTATTAGAATGAGGTTTTAAGCAAATTGTTAAGATGTAAGGTCCTAGAGCAAGACTGGTTATGGCCCAAGGAGTTTATTTTTAGTCTTTAGATATGAAACAAAGTTCCTACAAAGTTTAACCTTTTGAAGTAATGCTGGGAAATCCTATTATCAATTTTGTCCATTTATCAAGCATTATTAATTAAAAGATAAACATGATACAGCATGGAATATAAGGTTACAAAAAAGTTGTGCAAGAAATCAAATAGTTGTATTTTTATTTAAAGAAAGAAGGTATAAATTGTGACAAACTTATGAGATTGTGAAAAATTTTAAACTACGAAAGAGATAAGAGTAGTCTTTTTAGTTAATTGGCTTTGATGTTGATGGCCTGAATTCTTTATTAACTACCTTTGAAGATTTCTCTTGAGCAATGAATCCTTTTAGTGTTGGCTAACTCATAAGAAGATTCCTTTGATTGCCCTATGGTGAAATAGAGCCTCAAAGTTAGGCAGTTCCTATTTCTCGAGTATAGGTTTCGATAAGGTTTTGGTAGGGTTGGTTAACACAGCACAGATGGGTTAGGTTATGACTTTAGGTCTTGAATATAGGGAAAATTCGTTTTGGGCTAATAATAGTTTGGGCTTAGCCTTGTTTGAATGAGGAGCTCTAATCACTTAAGTCATCTTTTCAGGTTTTCAACTTCAGTGAGCTTTCTTTTTATTATTTTTTATCTTGTTTTAGATTTTTTTGTGAGTGGTAGGTGAGAAACTAAAGGATACCCTTTTAGATTTTCATCATAAAGTCCTTTCAGGCATAGTACTTCTTAATAGAATCAAAATTCATAGAGTTGGATATGTCGCTACCATCCATCTCAGTTAAGATTAGAACTCTTCTAGAGAACACGCATTTCACCATGTATGGCCCTTTCTAGTTTAGGTTCCATTTTTTGTAATTATCTTTATGTATCAAGAGAATTTGTTTGAGGACCAAGTCACCTTTTCAGAACTAGCGAGGATGAATATTCTTGTCATAGGCTCTTATCATGCGCTTTTGATACATCTGCCTATGATAGGTAGCTTTGATTCTTTTTTCTTCAGTAAGATTAAGCTGCTCATATTGATTTTTAACCCATTTAGCCTTTTTAAGTTGTAATTGCATTAAAACTCTGAAGAAAGGGATTTTAACCTTTACAATAGGATAGCCTCCATGCTGTAGACCAAAGAAAATAGAGTAGCACCTGTTAAAATTCGTATAGCTGTGCGATAAGCATGTAAAGCAAAAGGTAACTTTTCATGCCAATCTTTGTATATCTCAGCCATCTTTTCAACTATCTTCTTGATATTCTTGATGGCTGTTTTAACTATTTGGTTCATCTTTAAATGGTATGGGATAGAGTATCGATGTTGAATCTTAATCTAAGAGTAGACTACTTACATCATTTTATTTTTAGGTTGCCTGCATTATTAGTAATGATTTGTTCGAAAAGACCATACTATAAATGATGTCCCATTTCACAAATTTGCATACGACAGATCTGGTGATGATGGCATAAGAAACTACCTCTACCCATTTGGTGAAATAATTGATTGCGACCAAAATGAAGTGATCCCTATTAAAGCCTTGGGGATAATCGGTCTAATTATTCTATGCCCCATATAGAAAAAGGCCATGGAGCTATCATAACATGTAGAGGCATTATAGGGACTAGGATCTTGTCAGTGCAGATTTGGCATTTGTGACACTTTTGAGCATAGTCAATGCAAGTTTTTTCAAGAGTCAACCAATAATTGCCTGATCGTAAAACTTGCCTTTCCATTTTGTGTCCATTGGCGTGCATATCAAAAATCCCTTCATGAGCTTTTTCAAGCATTTTTTTAGCTTTGAAGGCATCCATACATTGGAATAAGACCTAGTCTCAGCCTTTCATATACAAAATCTTACCATCTAAAATGAAGTTCACAGTAAATCGTCTAATGGTTCTTTTTTTAGCTTCGATGGCACCTTCTGGGTACTATTGATTCTTGATGTACTGGAAATTGTTATGATACCATGGTAAATCATTTTTCCTTCTTTAACATTTTAACAATATTTCAGGGTTGAATAGATACTCATTTAGATAGGAACAATGTTAGATTCTCAATTGATTTGAATCATAAAAGATAAAGTCGCTAAGGCATTAGCAATTTAGTTCTCATCTCAAGGTAAATGTTGAAAGCTTATACCATCAAACTCTTTCTTAAGCTTTGATATTAGACTCTTCTAGTGGATCAATTTAGCATCACGTGTTTGCCATTCTCCTTTTGGTTGGCAAGTGACGAGGCTAAATCTCCAAACACTTGCAGTGTTCAAATGCCCCTTCAATGGCTGCCTAGAGTCCCATAATGTAGCCTTATATTTGGCTATATTATTGGTGTAGTCAAAGTTTAATTTGGCTATGAAAGGGTAATAGTTTCCCTCAAGTGAGATGAAAATTACCCTAATTCCAGGCCCTAATGCATTTGAAGCTCCATCGAAGTGTTCTCTTCCTCAAATATGCACATCAAGTCTTCATCAAGGAACTCAGAGGTTAAAGGCTGATAGTCATCTGTGGATTAACTTACTAAAAAATCTATTATTGCACTACCTTTAATGGCTTTCTATTTTACATGCATGATGTCGTACTCAGAAAGAAAAACTTGCCATCTGGCTAATCTCCCAGACAAGGCGGGGGCTTCGTATAAATACTTGATGGGATCAAGCTTGGCAATTAACCATGTAGTGTGGTATAGCATGTATTGCCTTAACTTTCAAGCTTCCAAGCTAAAATCAAATATAGCTTCTTTATAAATGAATAATTATTTTCATATTCTACAAATTTCTTGCTCAAGTAATAGATAGCCTATTCCTTCTTTCTTAATCCATCATGTTGTCCTAATACAAGCCTATCAACTTGTCTAGGATTGATATATACAAGATTAGTGGTCGTTCAAGCACAATGGCATAAGTACTAGAGGGTTCGAAAGGTAATTTTTGACCTTATAGAAAGCCTTTTGGCATTTTTGATTCCATTCACTAGGATTTTGTTTTATTAGTAGCCTAATGATTGAATCACATTTGTCGATCAACTGAGATATAAATCAAGCTATGTAGTTCAGTTTTCCCAAGAAACTTTTCACTTTCTTTTGAGTTCAAGATAGTGGTAGGTTTTGAATTGCCTTAACCTTTTTAGGATCCACCTTTATTCCTTTCTCACTTATAATGAACTCTAATAAATTATCAAAGGTGATGCCAAATATGCATCTGGTAGGATTTAGCTTAAGCTAGTATTTGTGAAGCCTTTTGAAGAGTTTTAACAGGTTGGCAACATGGTCACTCTCTTTTGTTAACTTGGCAATCATAACATCCATATAGACCTCGATTTCCTTATGCATGAGATCATGGAACAATGTTACTATGGCCCTTTGGTAAGTTACCCCAGTGTTCTTCAGCCCAAAGGGCATCATTTTAGCAAAAAGTTCCTTATAGGGTCACAAAAGTGGTCTTTTCTATGTCTTCAGCCACATTTTGATTTGATTATAACTCAAGAACCCATCCATGAAAGAAAATAGTGCATTTTTGGCAGTGTTATCTATTAAGGTATCAATGTAGGGTGAAGGAAAATTATCCTTAAGGCTGGCTTGATTTAGGTCCTTATAGTCCACACATATTCGCACTTTACCATCTTTCTTAAGAGCTGGGACTATGTTGGCTACCCATTTAATATTTTTGGCTACCTTAAGAAATCTTGCTTCAAATTATTTCTTGACCTCTTCTGTAATCTTAAGAAGCGTTTCTAGTTTTGTCTTTCTTAACTTTTGTTGGATTAGTTTGCATTTAGGTTTAAGAGGAAGTCCTCTGTACCATTGAAGGGCTACCCTAGTCAAACTGTCCTGGAAGAAATAGATTAGTAGTTTTTCATTCTCTTCATTTCCTACCATTTTATGACAATACATGGAAAGATGGGTAGTAGGTCAATAGTCCCATTATATTTTTCAAAATCGAGCACTTTAAACTTAGGTGGGATGATGAGGCTTGAAAGTAGCCCTAATGACTTTGCATCTATGATTCCAAATTTGTTACTTCTTTCCATAGCTTGAAGATGCTTCTCTAATGTGTGATACTTGTCTATGTCCTCATTATATTTTGAGGGCCTCTTGGTTTTCTTTTGCTCTATGTGCTCATCGAGGTCCGACACTATAGACTTTGACGGTGAAGAGCCTATGCCTTGAAATCCTTGAATTCGATGGGATGCTACTGTCGGATTAATATAAATAAATGGTTGATATGGTGGGATATTTATTGTTAGAGGGTGCTGCCAATGTAGTGCCCCTTCTTAAGTGTTGGTGGCTTCAGTACCATCATTTAAATTGCTTTTAGGGTGGGTTTATTTTTCCCTATCTTGACTGTACTCATTTGCCCTTTTTCTTTCAATGCATTGGATAACAATTTAGTTAACTCAATGAACTGTGCTTGATGTTCCTTATTCTTACAGAGTGCCTATTCTTAGGACTTTTTATACATGAGTTTGAGTTTTTCAATGAGGGCTTGGTCATCATTTTCCATCACTTTTTGATGATTATGAGTGTTGTACCAATAGTGAACTGCAGATTTCATGTTTCGAATCACCTTCACTTTAAATTATTTTTCGATTAGGACTTTATGGTATGTTCATGCATATGTTTTGATGTAATAGGGATAAATGAATAAAAAACATGAACGGATTAGCTTAGTTATACAAATACAAAAAGGTTCCACCAACAGAATCTTTCATTAAAGCAATAAAATGTCTTAGTTACATGTGATTACTATAAAAAATGCTTAACATAATCACATTGTTTGATTACATGGCCCAAGAAACACAATAACTTTGCTCATGGGCTTGGTGGGCAATATCTCATGTGTCAGGGATTGGGCTACATCAATTATGTTTTCAGCTTCCAATAGAGCTACCTAGATCTACTTTGTGAGATAGCAATGATAGTCCTAATAGTTTTAGCGTGTGTCATCAACCACTTGAAGCCATTCTTATTCTACTATTCGGAGGCTATCACTAGTGCATCAACTTGGTCTTGGTGAGTTTGAAGAGAATGCTCTAAGTTTTGAATTTTGAGTGTTAGAATTCCATTCTCAGCCTGGTTGGCTCTTAAATCTTGGACTTGAGCCTCTAACCATTTATTCCTCCTTTGATAAGTTGATACAAGAGTCTAGGTTCTAACAAGTTTTTCCTTATTGAACTTAGTAGCTTCTTTCCATTGGTGTAATTTTTTCTTGAGAGTAGTAATTTTTATCCTCGACTCGACTGATGACTTTTCAAGTCTTCAAGATTTGCTTACTTTGTTAAGGGCCACATAGTCTCTTTTCAAGCTTTCGAGATCCTATTTGAGGTGGTTTTTCTCCTTGATAGCCTTGGTTATCTTGTCATTCCTCAGGTAGAGGTCCATTTTCAATTAACTATTTTCCTCCTTTAATCGAGAGATCCCCTTGGCAAAGGTTGCCTTTTCTTGCTTGAATTCTTGCTTGAGTGAATTAATTTCAAAAGGAAATTCATTAACCAGGATTTATGATGTCTTGATACTAGATAAGGCATGGCATCATTAACACGAAGGATCCTCCATTCATCATATCCTAAGGTCATACTATTCCTTCTCTAATATCTTTCTATGCAACGGGTTTGTTTCCATGCTTGGAAGGCTAGCTGGATTTTTGACTTGTAGTTAGGCTCACCATAATTTATATCCTATAACTCTAAGTCTTGGATGAAAGGGATAAATTGATGGCACTGGAATTGTCAAAGAACTAAAAATACAGCATAGCTAGTACTTCCCCATAATCCCATGAGTGGTACATAATTGTAATCTTTACACTGGTATATGATTGGTTTTGGGAAAAACCAAGAGACCTTTGTCACTAATTGTTTGGGCTCTAAAAATTTGTTTGAATCCATTAATGAACTCATAGTTGAGGTTTGCAATGTTTTATAATAGTTCCTTGGTGCAAAAACATGTTTAAATCGGGTTTCGAAGGCTAAAAAATGGCTCAAACTAGGCAAAAATGCCTTGGTGTATCGATACAAAACATGTTCTATCATACAAATTGTACTTTTTACTCTGAGTATTGATACAATGAGTTGTGTATCGATACTAAGAACAAAAAATGTTTCCAATCTCAAGACTTAGAGGCCTGTAATGATACTCAATGGATTTATATCAATACTTATGTTTGTGTATCGATACATTTTGCTAAAAATCACAACTTTAGCTATTGGCAAAGTTTGTATTGATACAAACATGCGAGGTATCGATACAACCTCTTGAGTATCGATAACAAACACTCTTGTATCGATACTACATGTGAAAATTCATATTTTTCACAATGTAAAAGCCTTGTATCAATACTTGCACCCTAATATAAGTTGTATGTACCTGTGGCTTCTAGATTTACCTCAACTTGGTCATAAACAATGGGAAATTGATTTGTGTATTCATTTGAACAACCTTGCTGACACCCTGAAAAGTGGCCTTTGATGCCTCATTTTTACATTTTCTTTAATACGGCTCAAAGGCATTTTAGACCTTCCCAAAAAATTTTTTTCGCTTGGTGCCATATCGCCTAATAATGCCTAGCGAGGCAGTCATCCCCCAGCTTTTATTTATATTTTTTTATTTTATCATCTTTTACCTAACTCTTAGGATGCTAAAAATTGGTTCGAACAACATAATGTGTCTACAGTATCAATACAAGAAGGTTTGGCATTGAGACCTAATGAATGGAATAGACACCAAGCATGTTTGTATCAATATAGACCTTAGCAGTAACTAAAATTGTGACTTTTGGCTAAATGTATCAATTCTTAAGCAAGAGTATCGATACAAGCCCATGAAAAATTGATACATACCTCTAAGTCTCGAGACTGAAAACTTTTTTCCTTTTGGTATTGATACAGCTTCATTATATCGATACTTATGGGCAAAATTTACATTATGTATCGATACAAGATGTTTTGTATCAATGCACGAAGGCATTTTTGCCTAATTTAAGCTATTTTTCAGCTATTGCACCATTAATTTAAAAATCAAATTCCAACACATTTTTGGCACCAAAAATCATCACAATTCATAATAGGCCTTAACTTTTGGCTATGATTGGATTTAGAAAATTTTTTTAGGCCTAGATAGCTAATGGCAATGGACATGTTATGGCATTATGCAATTCGCCAAAAGGTAAGGCTGATTTTTCTTGATGTTTAGCTGCATAAAGTGGTCTTGATTCTTTGTCTTTGTTGAGCAAATCAATAAGTTGACATTGCAACTAAGCACAGTACCTTGTATATGGATGAGGTACATACACTAAAACCAATAATGCTTTTTGCATTTTTTATCTTCATATTCATATGGCTATTATGCCAACTTTGGCTTAGCAAAGACCATACATAAACACAAAGAGAGTAGAAAACCTTACCATATAAACATTCTCAGTACAGAAAACACTCATTTTCCTGCATTCTTAATATCCCTTAGCCACCAAAAGATGAAAAAATCTTCTCAATTCCTATAGTTCTTTAAGACCACCATTAAAAACTTTTTAAAACCCTTAATTCCACTAATTTCCTCCTAAAACTCCATTCTATCCATACCCTAACTAAAAAGCCCTTTCTTTTCATCATTTTATTACTCTTCAACATCAAAACAAAAAATAAGGTAAGGCCAAAGTTACAACTCAAGGAAAAAGGTTGAAATTTGAAACATTTAGTATATTTTTGCCCTTTTGCTTTATCGATTTTCTTATTTTTTCAATATTTCTATCATCCTAGTGGCCCATTCATATTACCATTACCCTTTTAAGATTCTCAAGCATATTTATGGCCTTGGTTGTGGTAGTCTAAGGCTTGATTATCTTTTTAGTGCCTTGTTGTTGGTTGGATGGTCAAATATGCCATGCTTTACTTTTACCATTACAATAGCCCTTGTTCATGTATTTCTTAACATGTTTTATCCACCTTCAAATGTTCATCTCATATTTGAATGTTCACCTTAACATGGCTTGAACATATTCATGCATTTTTTTTAAATCTTGGTAGGCTTAACAAAACTAAAATGTCATCTTAAAAAATCCATCATACTTTCTTTTGGTTAAAAATGTACATATAATCATGCATAGCTTGATTCTATATTTTATTTATGAGTCAAACATTCTCATGCATCTTATTTGTCATCATCTTATATTTTACCACCTTTTCCATTATTAAAATATCACTTTTGTTTGTTTGAATGTCTTGTCTAGGCTCACTTTTAATGTATGTTGCATTTCATTTACAACTTTTGTGTCCAAATACATGCTTGTTTATCACTAAAAATTTGATTTTCAAAAGCTTTAATTAAATATATGCTATTTTCAATAAATGGAGACTAAGATTAGATTTAATGTTTTTACTAAATTGGTCCTCTAATCTTAAGGACAAATCAAACTTTCCAGGTCTGGATTCATGGTTGAATAAACTCCCAAGTGCTATTTTCTTAGAAAATGATCATTTTATTTGATAAAACATTAACCTTGATCTTGAGTCTAGTAACCTTATTTATGGCATGGTCAATGAGTTATTACATCATCCTAAACTACTCCAAGATTATCAAATAGATTTGTAATGCCTATATCATAAAATTCTTTTTGTCATGGATGTCCTTAGCTCGAGGTTAGTCTTAAGAAACCTATAAATATCGAAAGACTCCTCTATTTTTTTCATTGGTAGCATTGTGCTTGCCATTAAAAAAATTGATTTTGAGACAAAACATATTTTTCATGATTTTTTTAACATTTTTAAATGAAAAATCATTAAGTTACCTTTCTAATGGTGTCTTGATTGCACCCCAATAATTCCAGATGAGTGAGTTATGATTTTTCAAGCCTTTGCTATCTATAACCATTGAAACTAGTAAACTATATTCTGTTTGAGCTATTTTGGCCCACTATATGAGTTTTTTGATTTTTCTAAATATTTTTTGTGTAATGTTTGTGAAATTCCTTTCTGAAGAGGTGTAATTTGCAATTCAACGAAGCCAAATAAGTCTAAAATGATACCTTGAAAGCAATTTTCTAGGATTTTTAGAAGATTTTTATATTAAACCTTATTAGTCACCTTTCCAATAGTAGCTTATCGAGTTTCTAACACCTCTGGATTTACCCGAAACAATTTTAGGAAAAAAAATAGTGTAATGTTATCCCCTTTTTGTATTTAAAATCAATCTAATTTTTTAAACCACCTTTATCGATATCTCTGAACATTTCAAATGCCCCTCGATTGACTTCCATGGAGTCACATGATATAACAAAAGTCATCTAGACTTAAATAAGTCTAAAATGATACCTTGAAAGCGATTTTATAGGGTCACCTTTCCAATAGTAGCTTATCGAGTTTCTAACATCTCTGGATTTACCCAAAACAATTTTGGGAAAAAAGATAGCATAATGTTGTCCCTTTTTTTGTATTTAAAATCAATCTAATTTCTCAAACCACCTTTATTGATATCTTTGAACATCTCAAACGCCCCTAGATTGACTTCCATGCAGTCACATGATATAACAAAAGTCATCGGGACTTAGATTAAGGCTAAAATAAAAAATAATTTTATTGAAACTTGTGGATTCTATTTTCAAAATACCTTTTGTATAAAATATTCCATTTCTCCATAAATATTAAAATTTTTATTTTCAAGGATACTCTAACCTCACTTTTTGAAAGGATACTCCAACTTGTTTTTTACCTAAAGTTTAAATTTTCCCTCTCAAAACTTTTGAAAAGGCTTTCAATCAAAACCTTCTTTTGAACAGCTCAAAACCATCACCATTAGGGAACTTCAACCTTACCATCTGAAAAGGTACTTTGACCTTGCTCTTTACCGAAAATCTGAATTTTTTCACTCTCGAAATTTTTAAAAGGGCTTCCAATCGAAAATTATTTGAATACGTTCAAAACTATCTTTATTGGGGATACTCTAAACCAAATTTTGATAGGATATTCCAACCTGGTTTACGTAAAGTCTGAATTCTCTCTCTCTTAAAACCTAGAAAAGGGCTTTCGATCAAAACTTTCCTTTGAACATGTTTAAACTATCACCATTGGGGATACTCCAACCTTGCCTTCCCAAGGATACTCTACTTATGATCTTTACCTACAATCTTAATTTTCTCTTTCTCAAACTTTCTAAAAGGGTTTTCAATCAAAACTTTTTTTGAACAGTTTAAAACCATCACTATTAAGGATAATCTAACCCTATCTTGTAAAGGAATACTCTAACCTTGCTCTTTACCTAAAGTCTAAATTTTTTCTCTTTGAGAACTCCCAAAAGCACTTTCAATAAAAAATTTCTTTTAATCACGTCTAAAACCACCACCATTAGGTATATTTTAACCTTTTTTTTAGGGGAGACTTTAGCCCTACCTTTCACTAGAAATCTAAATTTTGTCTTTAATATCCTGGGTCATTTTAATCAAAACCTCTTTTTCTATCCCTTAAGTTCCTGCTAAATCCAAGCATGTCTCAAAGTTGTGGTTATTCTTCAATAATTGAAGACAATTACTAGATATATTCCAATTGTCCCTCATTTTTTATGTTTTTGTGTGTAATAGTTCCTATGTGATATGATTATATTCTTTTCAGATTACTAACATAATTTCTTTTTGCAGTGACTATTGTGTATTCATATTTAAAATTATTTTTAAAATTACAAGGCAATGTTCTACATCGGTATCTCTTTTGTGCCTAACACGAAATATCATAATTTTTAAATTTTAATTTAAAACTTATTTGCATAAAAAATTTCCATATTCTTCACATCCTCGGCGTGCATAGGTGACATGAATTTTCTTTAAAAACCCAAATCTACAATTTACAAAAGTTTCCTGCATTGAAGGGAATTATATCAAAATAGTGATAAAATGAAATCGATTAAATCAAAACTGAAGTGAGATATAGTTAGCGGGTCCCACTTTTAGATGTCATAAAAGTGCTAATCCTTTCCCTTGAGTAACCAATTCTTGAACCCAATTGAAGAATCTCTGGACCTCGTAGACCTTGAAATCGATGTTTTAAGTTTTATAACTCAAAATATTATTTTTAATAGGCATCCTATCATGCCTAGCCAAAAATAAGAGATGGCAACTCTAAATTTATAGCCATTATATGGTGGCTTTTGAGACTAGCTGGGCAAGTGACTTGATTGATGGTCTCTTTTCTCATAATATTACTGTGCCTAATTTAAATCTAGATTAAGGGATAACCCAAAGGCTTAACCATAGCACCCTATATATATCTTTTAAGTAACGTATGCTTGATTATGATCATCAAAAATAAAAAGGGTATATGGTGACATGACATGTTAGGATAAGATTTATGCATGTGTTTAGTGTGCAAAAATAGACAAAGCATGATAAAGATGCATGAGCAGGGAAAAATTTGTTGATAAAAATAAAAACATGGCATGTTTGACCATGCAAGCAACATCAAGGCATCAAAAGAAACTTTAAACTCCTAAGACTACTGCAACCAAGGCCATAATAACGTATGAGAATCTTAGAAGTGTCACGGTAACAAAAACAGGTCACTAAAATGATGTAAATGCTAAAGAATAAGAAAATAAGTAGAGCAAGGGAAGAAAATATACAAAAGCTTCAAGCTTTAGCCTTTTTCTTTGAGCAACCACTTTAGACCCATCTTTTTCCCTTTTTTGATGTTTAGCAATGATAAAATTATGAAAAAAATGAGCTTTAGTTAGGATGTGGATAGAGTGAAGTTTTGAAAGAAAAGACAAATGGAATAGAGGGTTTGGAAGGGTTTTTAGTGATAGCTTTAAGGAGTGACCGAAATAGAGAAAGGCTTTTGATTTTTTGATGGCCAAGGAATATTAAGATAATGCATGAAAATACGTGTTTTGTACTGAAAATGTGTGTTTATTAGGGTTTTTCTTCTATCTCTGCATCTTTTTAAGCTAAGCCAAAGTTCGCATATATAGTCATGTGAGTATAAAAATGAAAAAAATGCACGAAGTAAAGGTATTATAGAGTTTTGGTGCATAGGCACCTTATACAGAGACAAGGTATTATGCTTAGTTGCCATGCAAATTCATTGGTTTGCTCAGCAAAAACATTGGATCATAGCCACTTTATGCAGTAAAACTTTAACAAAAATTATTCGTACCTTTAATGACTTGCATAATGTCATAAAATCTTCCTTGTCAATGGATATTTAAGCCTTAAAATTTTGTTTAAATCCAATCACAAGCTCAAAGCTGAGGCCTGGTATCAATTTTGATGATTTTTAGTGCAAGAAACATGTTTGAGTTGGATTTTTAGATCAATGGTGCATAGGCTAAAAATAGCTTAAACTAGACAAAAGTGCCTTAATATAGAGATACAAAGCATTTTGTATTGATACATAAGGCAATTTTTGCCCATGAGTGTCGATACAATTAACCTTGTATCAATTTCAATAGAAAAAATATTTCTAGTCTCAAGACTTAGAGGCATGTATCGGTACTACAAAGACTTGTATCGATACTCTTGCTTAAGTATTGATAGATTTTGCTAAAAATCATGATTTTAGCAACTATCAAGGCCTGTATCAATACAAACATGCTAAGTATCGATACCACACCTTAGGTCTCGATACCAAACCCCTCTTATATCCATATTACAAGTGAAAATTTGAATTTTTAGTGTTACGAGAGCTTAGTATCAATACTTACAAACCAATATGACTTACACATACCTTTTGCTCTTTGAATTACCTTGTTTTGGCCAAAAATGATGGAAATTGACCCATGCTAATTCGTATAACTCTAAAGACGGCCAAGATGATGACCTCCGATGTCTTGGATGATGGCTCAAAAAAATTGGGTGTCTACAAGAGTAGGAATCTTTTATTTTTATTTTTTTTATTTTTCTTGATATTCAAAATCTGATATGATCAAATTAAAATTAAATTGATTCAAAAATAAACAGTGCTAAAAGTTAGCATGATTATTGCAATACGCCTCCCTAAGAGGTTGAATCTAATTAAAACTCTTACATATCATCAAACACCTAATTATCCAATTGTATTATTTTTCTTAAATTGTTCAAGACATAGATTTGATAATATATAAGCATGAAATTAAAATTTAATTAATTTGATTAATTGAAAAATATTTTTGATTTGAATGTTTAATCCTATTTAAAATAGGATTTATTTTAATATGATTAGAATAAATGTTAACCATGTAAGAAAATTGTTTTCAAAATTAAATTAAATATGGATCAATTATCTAAGCATAAAAAATTAGTAACTTGAATTTCAGACACAGGTTTATATATATATTTATAATTGTTGGTGATGTATAGGATGATTATAGACTATGTCAAATATGATTATAGATGTATGGGTAACTATTTATGGATGTTTAACTATTTTAAATAGGATCTACGAACCCTACAATATCTCTATTTTTTCTAGGGTTGTAAAATTCTTTTCTCACCTAATTCCCTTTGAATGTAACTTAAGGTTTCTTTATTGTAAATGTAAGTAGATTACACAAGTGTAAAATTAGAGTTTGTAGGAAAGATTTTATAGCTCGAAGATGGAGATCCAATTCAAGGCATCATGCAGCATGGGAGATGGGAAGAAGGTTTTGTAAACTTTAAATGTAATCAACTAGGAATTAACCAAGCAATTTCCTTGGATGGCTTAAGAAAATTACATTAATTAGTAGTCTATAATCATCCAAGTAGTATGCATGATGGTAGAGTTATTTCATGCAATATTATAAATACTATGCATGTAAATATGATGAGACCTTAAATGAAAGATAAAATAAGCAAAAAAAATCCTTTCTATTATATTGAGTCACATACTTCACATGATAAAGATACTTTCCATTAAATTCTAACAAGATACCCGAGTTCCTATAGTGCAAATTTATTAGGCTATCCATAGGGTCCTTCCACCCGAATTGCTTATGTTATAATTAATAGGTCTTGTTTAAATAATGTCGTGTTGTCTAGATGCTTACAAACTTGACTGAATGGTGTTAGAGTTAAAGATTAGGTGAAATGCATATGACGCATTTAGGCAAAGAATTGCCACCTAACTAATCCTAGAGTTGCATAGAGATGCAATTGGCAAACTATGCTACCTATCTAATTAGGCATGTTGCAATTTGTTGGCCTATCCTTAAGGTTGTAACATGTTGAAGGGGTTCCAACCCACTAGAAATACCTTAAAGAGATTTTTAAATAATAATGAAGGGTATTATTTTGAAAAATTAGTAGGAAGACCAATAAAGATTTAATGCCTTGTCATTATTGGTTTAATACATGAATAACTAATTACATTTATTTCATAGAAGGTTGTTGGTAATGGTAATTATAATAACTGTATTGTGAGGCATATCAGATGCCATAAGCCTAAAGTGTTTGGACTAGTATGTAAAGTTAATAAGTGTTCTCAATAAAAGAAAGGTAGTTGACTTTCGCATGATTAAGTTGAACTACTCCACTGTTGATTCAACTACTTGGATAATTGATTCAGGTTATGGATCACACTTAGGTAATGACATAAGATTGTTGAAAACATAAAAAAGTTAGGCTCTTATAAGGTAATTCTAAAAATAGGCAATAGATCAAAAGTTAAAGCCACTACCATCAGAATCAGCACCTTATCATTACTTACAAGCATGAGCTTGGAACAAAAGGAATGGCTTTATATTCTTATATCATTTCAGTTTCATACCTTACTGAAAATGATGATTTCCAAGTTAGAATGAAAGGAAAATTTTGCACCATCATTCTAAATGACATGATCTAGGGATCAACCTTATTAAAGAATAATTTATTTGTGCTTGGATATTGAAATACCTTTACTCAACATAAATGTGAAGAAAGCTTAAAGGAATGATCCATCAAAAACTTATATCTAGCATTATATGCTTGGGCATGTCAATAAGATTCAAATAGCTAAGTTACACAAATAAGGCTATATTGAGCCATTTATTTATGAATCATATAGGACATGTGAATATTGTCTCCTTGACAAGATGACCAAGTCAATCTTTATTGGTAAAAATGATAGAGCCATGGATTTATTAGGCCTTGTATATACAGATGTATGTTAACGAATGAATACAATAGCCAAAAATAGGTAATCTTAGTTCATTACCTTTACCGATGATTACTTAAGGTATGGGTATATGTACTTAATAATGTACGAGTCTAAAGCTTTGAAAAAGTTTAAAGACTTTAGGGCTACAATAGAGAAATAAACTGGCAAAATTATTCTAGCTCTTCAATCCAATCGAAGAGTAAAATACCAAAGTCAAGAATTTTTTACTCATTTAATAAAAAAATGATGTTATGTTGCAATGGACTCCACTCGAAACTCCACAACATAGTGAAGTGTCTAAAAGGAAAAATTGAACTTTGTTGGACATGGTTCATTCCATGATGTCTAAAGCAAACTTTTTGATATAATTTTAGGGATATGCTTTAAAAAATGCTGCATATCATTTAAATAGGGTTCCATCTAAATTTATGATAAGATGCCACATGGGATATGGTATGGTAAAAGATTAGCATTGTTTTATTTTAAAATTTAAGACTATCTAGCTTTTGTGAAGCAAATAGGGACTGATAAGCTTCTAGCCAAATCAATCAAATGTAAATTTATGGGGTATCCAAAAAGTGACATGGGTAATACTTTTACCACCCAACTAAACAAAAGGTGTTCATTTTGAAACACAGTCTTCTTAGAAAAGGACTTTCTACTAAAAGAGTTCAGTGAGAGTAAAATTGATCTTGAAGAAATTCAAGAATGACAATTGACATTTCAATGAAACTAAAGCCTATAGTTGAATCATTAGATGCTAAAGTTGAAGCTCAAGAGAATAATAACTCTATCGATTTGTAAGGATTAGGCAAGCTTTAAAAAGATTTGGATTTCTCATGGATCAAGATAACTTACCTTGTGATAGTAAACCAACCAATTTTGACAAGGCAACGTCTAACATTGATTCTAGTAAATGGCTTAAAACCATGGGATCTAAAATGGATGCATGCAAAACAACCAAGTATGGAGTTTGCTTTATCCACATGAAAGGATAAAACCCATTGGGTGTGAATAGGCATTTAAGAGAAAAACTAATATAGATGGCAATGTACAGATGTATAAGGCTAGATTGGTGGCAAAAGGTTATAATCAAGTAAAAGGCATTGATTATGAGCAAACTTTTTCACTAGTCACCATGGTAAATCCATTTGGATTATGCTTGCTGTAGCTACATATCACGGTTATGAGATATGGTAGACAGATGTAAAAAATGCTTTCCTCAATGGAAATTTGCAAGTAGTGTACATGAAACAAATTGATGGTTATGCTCAAGTCAAATCCAAATCTAGGATATAAGTTGAGAAAATCCATATATAGACTAAAGCAAGATTAAAAAAGTTGGAATATCAGATTTAATGACGCATTTAAAGAATTTGGCTTCATTAAATATCTTAATGATCCTTGTGTCTATAAGAAGAGGCTTAATTACTTTCTTGATGCTATGTGTTGATGACATATTTCATAGAAAATGACATACTAACACTTCAAACCACTAAGATTTAGCTTTCTAGCCAATTTTCCATAAAGGATTTAGAAGAAGCAACATATATTCTAGGAATTAAAATCTATAAAAATAGATCAAAAAGGTTGATTAGCATATCCTAATCCATTTATATAGGTAAGTTGATAAAGTTAGCATGGAAAACTCTAAGATAGAAAACCTACCTATGGCACATGGCATGTATTACTCAAAAAAGATATCTTAAAACATCAGATGAAAGGACACAAATAGATAAGATCCTATATACCTCAGCTATTGGATCCATTATGTATGCTATGCTATGTAAAAAGCTAGACATATCATATGTTCTACCTATTAGGAGTAGATAGCAAAGTGATCTTGGTGGAAATCATTAGATCACTATGAAAAATATCCTTAAATACCTATGAAGGACTAAGGATAACTTTCTGGCTTATAGAGAGGCTAAACTCTGTGTATAGGTTATATTGATGCTAGCTTTCAATCTAATTGGGATGATAGTATATTAGAAAATAGTTTTGTATTTACCTTTAATGATGCTATAGTTATTTGGAAAGGTTCTAAGCAAGATAAAACTATAGACTCAATAATTGATGCCAAAGACATCCTTTGGTATGAAGCCATATTAGAGGAAGTTTGGGTGGATAAGTTCATTTGGTGTGGTTCCAAATTATGAATGCAATATGCCTTTTTGTAATAATAATAGAGCCATAGTGCAAGCTAAGGAGCTAAGGTTTCATCACAAATCAAAGCATGTGTTATGGTGATATCACATCATTAAAGTCATTATTGAGAGATGTGATGTTATTATGGAATAAGTAGCATCCAAAAAGTACTTAGCTGATCTTTGACTAAAGTTCTATCCAACCAAGAACATGATTGTCATATGGATGGCATGGGACTTAGACATATGGGTGATTGGCTTTAGTGCTAGTGGGAGATTGTTAGAGTTAGCCTTGCAAGCCAATCATCATGATTTGTAAGACATTAGCATTTAATGATTTCATGTAACCAAACATTATATTTAATTAATGTTATAAATGTGTTTCTTTATCCATAAAATTTAATTGTATAATTTTTATAAATATCTTATGTAGATAAAGCCCATGAAACATATTGGCATTGCAAAAGAATTCTAAAGAGTTGTAATTATGAGATCTCTATGCATTAAAGTTATGTTTCTAAAATGTTTTTCATCATTATATTGTCAAGATAGGCATTGACTATGCATAAAGACTAGAATATATATGCCTTCATGCATAAGATGTACGCAATTGATCTCATAAGTTGAAGTATAAAGATACTTTGAAGCATCAAATACGTACTTGTTATGTTAACAAGTTCACTAAATATTGTAGACACCATTTTTTATCCGGGCCAATTTTTAGAATGTGAGGATATAATTGAAAGGTAATATAATTAAAAAATGAAGAAATGAGGATGATTGTCTCTTTTTTGATAAGATTTCTTACATAAAATTTATATATTTTAGCATTTATTCTAAAGCTTTAGCAAAAGGTATATTAATATAGCACTTTTTAAATACCTTGAGAAACTTTTGGATTTGATTATCAAGTTTTTACTTTTGAAGATGCTGAGGGAAGGGTAGTGGTAAGTAGTCTAGGAATGACTTTTCTTGCTTCCTCTTTTTGCTTTTTACTTACATCTTCTTCCTCAGATGGTTTGCTTGACTTATCTTGATTTTTGCTACAACCTTTAACCTCTTTTTCTTTCCCATATGTAATGGCATTATATTACTTTTCTAACTCTTCTTGGGTTAGGCTTGGTATCATTTAGAAGAGTATACTAGGACGATTGTTGATGGCATTTGCAAGTTGGCCTAGTTGTATCTCAAGATTCCTTTGAGATACTACTTGTTATTAAGCAAAGGCTTCAGTTCTTTTAAGGGATTCTACTTAACCATTAACCATAGCTTTAGTTTTCTAAAAGATTCTACTTAATTCTAAATGAAGCATCAATTTTCTTCATAAACTATAAAAAATTCTCTTCTAATGATGACTTTTTTCTTAAACAAGAGTTTAAGCTTGGTGAGGAATCTTAGGAGGGAATGCTTACTTAATTGTAGAGAAAAGCCCTTGATTATTGCTCCATGAAAAATTTAGGTAAATTCGCCAACCTAGATTATAACTATTGGAATAAGGGTAATTTTCTTGTCTATTATTATTCTCGATATAATTAACTAATCAAGCATAAGTTGGAAAGTGATCCTCAGAATGTCCATCTCTACATAATTCATAAATCATAAAAGGACTCCAAACTGAATGTACACTCATATCATCCAATTTCTTTGTGATTGTCGCTAATAGTGCTTTTAGTGAAGTAACGACATGGGTGTCATGGATACCTGTAACTTTTCTTAGCGCACTTGTTTCATTTGACCATTGATAATTATTAGAAGTCATCTTTTTAGGTAACTTATAAGCCTTAGTAAGTGACTTCCCCATGAATGTTCCACCTACTACAACATCGATAATAGTTCTTGTCTACCCTATCATTCGATTAAGAAAAGTTTATACCTTAAGCATTTAGGAAGCTGATAATTAGGACATCTTCAAAGTAAATCTTTAAATCTCTCCCAAGCTTCATAAAAGGACTTTAAATCATACTGCATAAAATAAATGATGTTATTTCTCATATTTGTTGTTTTGCCAATGGAAAATATTTGGTATGAAACTTTTAAGCCAAGTCACCCTAAATAGTGATAGAGCCAGTCAAAAGTGAATTTAACCAACTCTTAGCCTTATCTTGAATAAGAAAAGGAAGAGTCTCAATTTGATTACAATATTCGAAACTCTATTATGTTTGAAAGTATCACATATCTCTAAGAATTTTGCAATATGAGTATTAGGATCACAATGGGTAAACTGCCAAATTGGATTGAAGTTTTGATCACCTGAATAATGGTAAGCTTTATCCCAAAGTTGTCTCCAGATGCTAGAATGTATGCCTTGCAAATGAAGGACACTAGACTCTCGTAGGCATTTTGTATCTTCTTCTTCAGCCATTGTGTTATCACAACAACCAAAGGTATCTAAAAAATAAAAAGAAAATTTGAATTAAGATTAAAATTTCTTAGTATTAATGCTAGTAAAAATTAATAAAATAATTCTCCAACAACGGCTCCAAAAACTATTGTCAGTTTTAACTGTGCAAGTGCACGTATCATAAACAAGTAATATAATGATGAAATATAGTATCATTCCTATGAGAAATTGAAATATATTTGCTAAATTCTAAAATTAAAAGAATTTAATTTTATCCAAAAAACTAATTAAAATGGTAAAATTGAAATTAAACTAAAATTATTAAATAACGAAGAAAATAAATGAAGTTTACTTAATTAACAACAAAAGCCTAGGATTATAATTTCTTCAACACTTCATTTAAATTTGTTTTACCCTCTTAACTTGACTAATGATAATAAGCTATTAAACTAGACCTCTAATTTATTTATAAATACCTTCAGATGGTCTTATAAAAATATCTCTTTTAGCCAATTTACTATATTCTTATTCAAATTGAATTAAAAGAAACTTATTAAGCTTAAACATTAATTTATTTACATCTAATGTGCTTATATATTCCTATCTAATATGCAGATCAATTCATCATAGTAAATGAAATTGAAATATATGCTATTAAATCTAGGTCTAAATGCAAAATTCCTTTTTCAGGTTCATTAAGGTTACCAAATCAATCTAATTAATGAAGAATTAATTATAAGCTTTAAGAATAAGATTAAACAAACAACTTAAATATCATTAAATCAAGAAAAGATAATAAAATAATATAAACTATATATTGAGTTCCATTGCAACCCTAAAAAAATAAATTTAATTCATATTGATTAAATAAATATAAAATATTAGAGTTTCACCATCATAAACATTGCCATAAAGAATAAGAAGCAAGGGAAAGATAAAATTAAGAGTTGTCAATTCTTGATCTTTAAGCTTCTCCAAATCCTTCTCCAATTTCAAAATCCTAATTGCTACTATCTTCTTCAAAAAATAAGAGAAAAGTAAAGCTATGGAGTATCTGAGATATCTTTAAGTCAAATCCTAAAAGTCCTATATGTAGGCAAAACCTTAAAATAAAAAGCCTTGGTTTTCAAGTAGCTTCAATAGATTATTTTTGGAAATTCTAAACTTAACCCTTTACTTGATTGATTCCACTTTACTTCTTCCTTAAACGGTTACACTTTTGGAAAATCCTTCAGGTTTGAACTTATAAGAAATATAAAAAGTATTTAAATAAGTAATTGAAATATAAGGAAAGTAAAAAAATACTAAATTAAAAACTACAAAAAATATATAAACTTTAAATATAAATCTCTAAGATTTAGCTAAATTAATCCATATAATGAGACTAAATAACTTTATTTTATAGAGTTATTAGCAGATTCGATGTAAGTATTGAAATATCATTTCTTTAACACTAGTATCAATTGTGAGACTAGTTCTAATTTGATTTATGTGAAGGCTAGTTTTGAAACATTGCTGATCTATATTATAGTAGCCTTTTTATTTGGCTTGATATATATCATATACAAGAGTAGTTTAGATAAGACTAGACTGGCTTACTAGCAAAAGAATGTAAGCAAATTTAAGTTATTATAATATGACCTAACCAATACAGGAGCAAGGGTTTCACATTCTCTTTAAAACATGAATCTTACAAAAACCAACCTTTGAAATGCCAGCAGTGGCATGTTAATTAAACTTAAGCTGTAAGCATCAAATTCAAATAGTGTAGTTGTTACTGGGATAGATCATCCTTTCCCTTCTAATAGATAACATACGTCAGGAAGAAGCCCAAATTTAAATATGAAAAAAAAAGGCAAATACACTAGAGTTAACATGTATTAGAGCTTAGATTTATGATGTATGACTTTTTTTGTCTTCTCTTTTCTCTTACTTTTTTGGCATTTCATTGAAATATAGTTAGTACTTATTACTTATACATCTAGATTGGTAGGCTTGATAATAAGTTATTTATTAAGGATTCAATCTACTGAAGAAAAAGAAATAAGTTCATAGCATCCTTCATGATTTGCCTACAATAAGGACACCCAAATGCCTCTTTGCTTTTCAGCACCAACAATGCAAATCTTAAAAAAAAAATAATTTAGTGAAAACTATGTTTTTAATATAATAAAAAGATAAAAGAGAGTAAACCCAAAAGTTGAATCGTAGAGATAAAAGTTTAAAAGCATGTCCTATTTAGTGAACTTGATTTGGTTCTCTAAAAGTTTGATTTCTTTCATTGATGGATGGGATAATCATAACATTGATGTTTCCAAAGGCTTTTGATTATTGCTCATAGCTATGCTTTAATTAATGTATGGTATGTAGATGAAAGTTTTGATAAATAACTCACTTGTTAATTGTTATAGACATATTTCTAATCTTATAATAAAAAAAGTAGGACATCAGGTTGTTTGACAATATCCAAGAGATATTCAATTTGGAGCAAAAGCTTTTATGTTGTTTGTTGTATTCCTTTTTATTCTTAATGAGGTTATGAATTCTAACTTTGATCATGTTTTCTTTTGTAAAAGAGGGCCTTGAAAAAAATGTAATATTTCAAAGCAGTAGCTAGCTTTCCTATTGATTGCAAAGCTAGCTGCAACAAAATTAAGGAAATCTCTCCTTATTTATATGTCATAGTTCCTAATGAAAGTATGAATTGAATATCCTTGGATGATCTTGGCATTCAACTCTCTCAAATGATAAGCACATAGCATAAGTTAAATAATTTTGATCATCTGTTAACTTAAACTACTTAGATGTTTTTTAATTTGCTAAGCTATTGGTTAATGTTGTAAGCTTGATCTTATTCATACTTCTTAGTAGGTGGCTTAAAGACTTGTAGTTGTACCTATGTTGCCTCTATCTACTTGGACCTTTACATGTAAAACACTTAATGAATTTATAGCTAACCAACAACTTCAAGCAAAATGAATATCTAGATTATACCTGTCAAGCTCATGAACACTAAATAATTAAGTATATAAGGGTATGTGACTGTAGATCCAAAGAAAAAATAAAAATGCTTAGGCCTTCCATTCATTTATGGTTTGTTTTTCCTATTTGTTTAACATTTTCTTAAATTTTTACTAATTTAAGTATTAATATGTGTTTCAAAAATCAAAGTCCAACATACTTCTGAATTTTTTTTATATTTGCAAATCAATAACTAGAATATAACAATTTTTAAAGCCTTTTCAGCTCCATCCATAAAAAAACACCAACAAGAGCTTAAACTTTTATGACATTAATGCTTTATACCTCAGGAAGCCCACATCCTTTGTAGAATATTTTGATTTTTTTTACAATATATTGTTTTTAATCAGCTAATGCATGCATTTTTTTGTTATAGGCTAAAATGGGTTTAATTGTTTGTTATCCTTGTTACTATGTTTTCAATGTTAGTAGCTGTTAGTTGGGAATGGGCTTTGGTTCATGGCAGTGGGTTAGTCCTAACTATGTAACAAAATGTAGCCCAAGTCTAAAGGTCCAAGCTAAGTCTGCTAGCTTATATATTCAATGTAATTTACTAAAAGGATTATCAATAAAGAACATACAAAATCTCTCCCTCTATCATGATTCCTCTTTTTCTTATACAATTATATTTATTCCTCTTTTCTCACTAATTTATTATTTTTCTTTCTATCATTCTGTTAATTCTATAATAAAGTATATCAATGTATTAGAGCCTCGATACTGGCCATGAAGAACGATGTAACTACAATGTTGTGAAAAAAATTTCAATGTATAAAATCCAAGCTCGATAGTATGTTGGATAGGATGTGTAATGAGCTATGAAGTGATTTGTGAGCTTTATATCAAGATTTGGAAATCTAAGCACTCGAGCAAACTAGCTGAACTAAATGTTTGATGAAATGTCGATAAAAGTGAAAGGAGTAGCCTAATTATAGAGATTCATGATTTGGAAAACCTAAGCACTTGGGTAACCCAACTAAACTAAATGTTTGACAAAATATCGACAAGGGTGGAAGGGTAACCACTATGATAGAGATTCATGATATAGAGGCAATTGACTCTAGATACAGTCAAATAACCACCACTGATTTGTTTAAGCTTTTTTAGGTAGTTGACAAGTTTAATAGAAGACATGGTTCAAATAAACCGGATATATCCTAAAGTTCTTGCATCTATCTTGGGTAGAAAAGATCTGAGGTTGACTACAAAGCTAGCATGGAAGCTTAGTGTGGAGGGCTTGGAATGAGGCATTCTTAATATACTTGGCTTAATGCCAATGAAAACAATAGGTATATAGGGATCAACTAACGCTTATTGTGTTGCACAAAATAGTTAAAATTAGGTATAAATAAGGAAAATCATTAATAACTTGGCACCCTAATAGAATGAATGGTATAAATAGGATGTCTTCGATTCTAGCATCGTCATTATTATTGGAGAAATTGCTAACTACCATCTACAGGAATGAGCCAAGGAGTATAAGATTAGAAAAAGCTATTATCGAGTTTATGCTCACTCATTTTCCCTTCTAGAGCTACATACAAATAGATTAAAGAAGATGTGTGACATTCAATTGGCTATAAGGTGTATTTTCTTTTCTTTCCTTAATAAAATGCACATGTAATCGCATTCTCTTTAGCTAAAAATGCATTATTTTCATCCATTCACCATTAGCAAATTTGATAGGACGAGGCATGTTTACTTGTTGCCAGGACTCTATTTATTGCCTATTATGCCTGTTGATACAAGTAAAAACATTAATTACCTTGCTATTTTGTTGTTTAAGTTTTTGTTGACCATTGCAGGTAGAAAAAACATGATAAAGATTGTTGAGGATAATAGTACCAACTGGGTCTATTATACTATTATTTTTCTTCAAGTGATAGAACATCAGCTTTATACTCGACCTAGGGATATATAACAATTGCTTTTCTAATGCATTTTTATTAGAAGTGATCACTACTTGTTGCAAGAGGGAGAGAACAGGTGATATTATATATTGCAAGGAAATGATTCAGTGAGTCTCAACAAGAAAAAGCTAGTGATTTTGTAGTTTGGTGAAAGGTACAAAAGGCTAATGTTCACCTTGGTATCGTTGATAGAGCAATTGCCAAAGGCATACAGTTGTAGACTAATGATACCAAGGCGATAATGAACAGTTGGGCTTAGTACAACAAGATTTCCTAAACCTAGTACAACAGTATTGATTCATATCTTGTTCATCATATTATTATGCTATTATGTGCTTTTCTGTCAGACAATTTTGAGCTACCGATCCTAATTGGGCTTCATATTATAAATAGAGGTCAAGCCATCCTCCTTACTAGGACTCCCATTTTTTTCCTATAAATTCTTCATATCCCGAGGAATTAGCTAATGAGTTTTACACTTTTCTAACTTTTTGGCTGTCTATTATCATCAAGTTAAAATATGATCAACTTAAAAGCATTGCTAAAAGAATTCATACAGAAATAGGTGATCTAGCTGTGATGGACAAGAATTTGCAATTCTTTTTGGTTGGTAGCATCTAACTTGAAAGCATCTCACTAGCATTAAAAGGATGTAAGGTGAATAAAATGGTTAGTGCTAGCAACCCTAACACTAAGGATGAGCTCATTGAAAATACCACCATAAAAGCCTCTGTCAAGGTCAATTGTCATTTATATCTTGGTGACATGATTAATTACAAAATCATGAGCAAAGTTGGATGGCACTACAGCATATTACGAAGAATAATGTTTATGAGCTATAGAGTGGAATTGTCCATCATACTTAAATCTTGTGTCAAGAATGATGAGAACATAGCTATAAAGGAAAGTGAGGTGGCTGTAAAATTGAAAAAGGTATGTATTGAGTTCTTACAAGTGTTATGTAATAAAAGTTGTTGAAAAAATACTCTTATACCAAGTTCATCAGTAGCAATTGTTATCGTGCTATATTTTTTCCTAATTTATTTTAAGGTAGAGACTAAGCTAAAGAAGTTGTGGCTACTTGGCCAAGATGGTGCTATTCATTTTAATGACAATGCATCATGTTTTGAATTCATTGCTTAAGAGGTCCTCTCACTAATTTTTTAATCTAAACCTTAGATTTGCTTTTTATGATAATGTGTTTGAATTGGTTTATGCAACAAGTGAGGTAGATAGTGGAGGCAAACGAGGAAAATTGGAATCCTTAATGTTTGATATAGATAGCATTTCTAAAGTTGGTGGCTTATTTTGGTTAGATAAATTTTATTGTGTTGACTGTGAAAAGAAGAGGATTTTAACTTGTTTGATGGAAACATTTAGGTATTAGAAGCTAAAATGGGTGTAGGAGAAAAAATAGATGGAGCTAAGTCAGGAAACTCCCAAACTTATATGTATGTTGTCCTATATAAGCATCTATGACTATGATTTTGCTATTTGAGTCGGCAATATATGTTGTTAGTAATGAGAGACATCCAAACCCCATCTTTTGAATTCCACTTAATACCATGATAGCTACCTAACTAAATGTAGGTCACTATTATGTTGTAGCATAGTTCACAAAACTGTCATTCTTGAAGACAAGGATGTTTTAAATAAGTGGGTATTATTACAGCATAAATGGGTCCAATTGTTTGATATCCTTGTTGCTGTGTTTCAATGTTAATAGCTATTAGTTGGAAATGGGCTTAAGTATATGGTAGTGGGTTAAGCCCAACTATGTAATGAAATGTAGCCCAAGTATGGAGGTTCTAGCTAAGTCTATTAGCTCATATATTCAATGTAATCTGCTAAAAGCATTATCAATGAAGAAGATACAAAATCTATCTCCTCTCTTTCTCTCTCTCTCTCTCTCGTTTTCTCATGATTCCTCTTCTTCTTATACAATTATGTTTCTTTCTCTTTTCTTACAAATTATTCTTCTTCTTTCTACCATTTTGTTAGTTCTATAATGGAGTATATCATTTTTACCAAAAAAATAGAATTAAATTAGTGATGTTACTTCTAATATTTTTACTAGGCTACAAATGTTAGGAAACATGTGTAGTAAAACTTAAAATTGTAGTCACTATTGTTGGTTTATAAATTTTCATCATGGGAAAGTGATAAATACATAATTCAAATTCATGCTTTGATTCAATTATAGATCTCAATGTTTTGAATTGATTCTCGGCATGTATACATAAAATCTCTTTACAAATCATTGCATGTGATCCGAATAGGTTTATGCCAATGCAAACTACGAATTAATACTAGAGTCCCACATAGTTGCTTTTTATCTTTCTCTCCAAACCAACACCTTATCAAAGATCATGTAGGACTTTATCAAGCTTATAATGAAAGGTTAAGGTTAAGGTAGAATAAAAAATATATTTCGGTTTAATTCACTTATAGATATTATTCATTGTTCTGTATCTTTCAAGAAAAAATATACAAGACATTTGAAACACATACCCTTTTGATTTTCTTATGACATTTTCTTTTTTATGTTTTTTTATTCATTTACACACTTTTATGTGGTTTTTTTCCTTTTTTTTCACGAATTACAACACAATTCAAAAATGGCTCATAATATATTTTTTTTTTGAAATGATTTCATCATCATGCCTATGGAATAAAGGTTGATCATGGTTTTTCTTACTAGTTTAGGGTAAAAAATATGTGGCAATCAAAAGAAAAGATATATATCAATTAGGCTCAAATGGAGTAACTAAGGAAATAAATATATAATGGTAGGCTTAAAAAGGCTCAAACAATCCAAAGATGGCCTAAATCATCTCCTCAACTTAGTGTTGTCTAGGATTTCATCTTGAGAGAGAATTATTCAAGTTTTTGGCCTCTAGATATAATTGCAATTTACATCAACATAAATAATCTTCAAATAAAAAAATACAATAGGTGCTCAAAATTTTTAAAATCATATCCTAACAATGAGAAAAACAAAAGAATCTAATCACAAAATTAAATCATGGTTATATTTTCCTAAGAATCAAGATAAATTAATAGCTAAGTTTTCATCATTAAATAAGGATCTCATCATAATAAGCACAAAACATCTCAATTTAGAAAACCTAAATACTTAAACATAATAGACTCTAAAAAAGTCATGCAAAAACAAAATTAAAAAGAAAATTTTATGCAAAAGCAAAAATTAAAAGAAAAAGTTATGCAAAAATAAACTAACCTAAAGTAATATGACGCTAACAAAATAAAAAGCTCACCTTCAAACTTAAAACAAACACTATCCTCAATGTTTATAAATAAAAGAGAAAGAATAATAAACTCCCCTTTTGGATGAAGGAATTTCAAGAAAATCTCTAATTGTCCTCTTTGACATCACCTTGTTTGCCAAAATTTTATAAGAAGTTGTAAAAAAAAAAATAAAATAAATCAAACTTATTAGAACTAATCCTAAAAAAATAATAATACTAAAGCATTTTTAACTTTTTTTTAATTTTTTTAAGGTTAAAAAATAGAAAACTTAAAAATGAAATCTAAAAACTCATTGTGTCAGTGCTAGTGACTATGTAAACTAGGGGTTTGAAAATACAAAAAAATGCGAAAAAGAGGAAAATGGGAGGCTGTCTTTGCAACACTAAGATTCCAGCATTGCAGTATTGACCTTTGAAGTATTAGGGTGCCACAGTGCCCTTCCCAGGCACTACAATGCCCCGTTGTTTTTTTCCTCTTCGTAACTCAAGGTCGTAGCACTCAGTTTTGGGCGCTACAACACTGTTTGCGAAATACTTTGTTGTTATGATGCACAAAACCTTTTTTTTAAACCTGAAAAAAAAAGAAAAAATATTAACTATGGAAAAAACTAAATAAAAATTCTAAAATTAAGGAAAGAAAAGTTTAAGAAGCTTGAGTTGCCTTTAAGAAAAGCTTGGTTTATAGTCATCAGCTTGACTATCTTCAATGTTATTTTGGGTAGGCTAAACTATTGCAAGACCTTTAATGACCAAACTTGCTCTCCAAAAATTGTTCGAAACATTACCCTTTAACCTTAAACTTCCTAGGCCATTGTATGTTAGCAATTGACCATCCAATGGCTTTTTATAGTTTTTTAAATGTGTAGGAAAGGGCTTATGCTCCATTGAGAGTGGTTTTTGAATAACAAGCTTTAAAGATGACGTTGCATTAGCTAAAAATCTTAGTGTTCTGAATTGAGGAGAGAATATAATGGAATGTGGTTGTGCCTCCAACAACTTCGATCATTAAATAAAGTCAATGTTATCCCACTCAGAAGTTGAAATCAAAGATAATTCGTATAAATTGGGGGAAAACTCTCATGAACACCTAGTTGGATGCATTTTTCACCATGTTAACTATATAACACTTAATATATTCTTTAGGAAAGGATGATGGTGGGTTAGATTGGTTTTTTTCCTCCTGAATATCTTTTATCATATTTATCAACCGTAATTTCAACTTTAAATGATTTGTTTAGCAATTCTAGCTCTTCGATATCCCCTTGTATATCTTTACCATTTATAAGATTTTTTAACGTATCACATGATAAAGTTTCTTGAGAGAAATTGCAGATGGAATCAGCAAGTTGGCCCACTTGTGCATCAAGATTCCTCAAAGATGATACTAGAGTTTGAATGGTAGCATCTCAACTATTAGTTTTTCCAATATATTACGTGAGCATGTCTTCTAATGATGGCTTCCCTTCTAGGATAGAAACTTGTGCTTACGGTGGAAAACCCTAATGAAAGGTTAGATCGATAGCATATGAAGGCCATTAAGGGTTGCACCAAAAAAATATTTGAGTGATCCCTCTAATTCCAAAGAATGACAGAAAGCATGTTTGAGTTTTATGGGATGATGATTTGTACCATTGTTATTTTTGCTATGATTTACCTTATTCTTAAACCTTATCAAAGACCCCTGGCATCGTCAGTTCATTCCTTTATTCATTCACCCACCTATTCGTACATACATGACAATAATAAAAGTGAATAATGCTAAGACTTGCCATATCATTAAAATTAATTGTTGTTTTTTCTTGTAGGTAAAACGAGGAGAAAAGATAATGCATTTTAATCAAATAAACCTATTAACATAATGCTTTTGTGGTCAACTCATAATCCAGAGTGGTCAAGACTATATCCATCAAGAGAGATTTAAGATTCAACAACATGGAAAAGATATAACTGGCTTAAAAAAATCTAAGCCATAGAGCTAGGAAAAGGACCCATTAATTCCAAAGAACTCTTGTCAGTCTTTGATGTGACTATTCTAAAAAAAACTCAAGGTCCTAGAATTAAAGAAGTATGATGGACTTAATTGCCTAAAGATACATCTGACTACCTACTATCATAAAATGGCAAAGTATGCTAAGGATGAAAAATTGCTCATCTACATCTTTGTAGAAAGTTTGACTAGGGCAACATCTAAACGATACTCTAGACTAGGAGGAAACCAAATATGCACTTAGAGAGATTTGGCTTAGGCTTTTCCAGAACAATACAAGCACTTACTAGAAATTGCTCCCAATTAGTGGACTTTAGAACATGAGAAAAAAAATCTCACAAATCTATAAAGATTACACTTATAGATGGAGAATGATAGTTTCTTAAGTCTAACCGCTTCTTACCAATATGGAGCTATTTGCCTACTTTATGGATGTCACTTTGTACCCTGAGGTGGATCCTCATTGATCTATAGGTACGCACGACTTAAAATATTTTTCTGATTTGGAAATGTTTTCTTGACCAAGACTTTTCTTTCGTGATGTGATAAGAATGAGAATGTACATATTCTCGACTTATGAAATAGTGAGAGGGACCATAAGATGAATCGCTCATCTTATTGGTCTCGAATGACCATCACAAAATGGCCAACATTTAGAGTCGCCACCATTCATTTCAGGCTAGGCATGATCGAATGCTTATTGAAGCCTATGTTTTGAGTTATGAAACTTAAAACATCAATCCCGTGGTCTACATAATGCAAAAATTCTTTGTTTTGGTTTAGGAGTTAGTTACACATAATGAGGCACGAACCTCTTTGTGATGCCTAAAATTGGTACCTTACTAGCTATGTCTTATCTCAATTTTGATTCTTTCGATCTTAAATTGTCATTATTTTGACATAACCCTCTTTTAATACATGAATCTTGTAGAAATAATCCAAGTTTTGATGAAAAAGATTTAATCTCATATACGCCCCGGAGAGATGGGGAATATAGAGATTTTTGATAAAAATAACCTCTAGATTTTGCTTTGGAAATGGAATGTTCCACTTTGGGCACTCAAGAGATATCCATGCAAAACATTACCTTTAATTTTATTTGAATTGAAAATATGAATGTAGATAATCATCACAAAGAAATCATGTTAGTAAGACAATAGATGAAGTAACATAACATGGATCACTCAATGCAATGATAAAGAAAAGAATGTACTATTAGAATTTATCTCACTATTGGCATCATTATCTAGGAATAACCAAATTGACAATTTTTGAGATGCATCTAGGTTTCTTGATTAAACAAGGTTAGTTTGATACGTTTATAGAAGTCTGAGAAGAAGAGAAAATTTCAATTAAAGTTGAAAGATAGGGTTAGAGTATCCTTTCGAAAAGGTGGGGTTGAAGTATCCTCATGGATGAAAAATAATTTTGAAAAGCGGGGTTGGAGTATCCTCTTGGAAGGTCAGGGTTAGAATATCCCCGTGGATGACAAAACTTCATGACTTAGAAAAAGGGTGAGCATTTGATATTTTTGGCAATAATATTTATTGTGAATGAGGATGGTAAAGATGTAAAATATATTTGTGCCTGGATATGAGCTTGTGGGATGTTAAAGTATGTTCTCAAGTTTGATTAGGGTGATATAGAGACATTCAAATGTCTCGAGACAAAATTTGAAAAAACAACTTATTTTGACCATAACCAAAACCAGGGGGCAGCATCGCGCTATCCTGCTTCTCGAATTTATTCTAAATTGGTTTGAAGGATTTAAAGGGTGGACAAGATATAGCTAGAAAGCTAACTCGATGAGGGCTGATCTAAAAATATTCCTAATGTCCTAAGAAGTCAATTTTTGAGGGAATAAATTTTCAAATTCATATTGATTTTAGTACTAGCAGAGCATATGACGGACAAGGAGTGTCAAAATTTGCAAAATCATTTCAGACTTATTTGTTTTCGAAAAATTTCAAACAATACCTTTATGAAAAGGGACTTCCATGAACCTTTTAGGAACAATGTTTATAAAATTTGACAAAAATCATTTAGTGGGCTTGAATGGCCCAACCTGGATACATGTCTGGATTTTAGAGGTTTTGGATAGTTTAGATTTGAAAAATCATAACTTTCTCATCTGGGCTGATCTAGGGGTGAATAAGACACCGTTTTAAAGATAATTTGACATGCTTTGATAAAAAAAATTAGAAAATTCAAGAAAAATCATTTAGAAGTTTAAAGTGATTTTTCAATTTACAATAGTTATGCTACCAGCAAGGGACAAAGCAAAGCAGGGCATATCTCTCATTTTTTATGTCTAAAGGTCCAAACTTGAGTCATTGACGTTCAAATGTCTATGACTGAAGGGAAAGAGTGGCATGAGCATCACGAACTCATTTGCACAACCTCGGAATAGTTAGAGATGATGAAATAGCCCATTGTTCATAGCACTCAAGGTTTTAACTCAAGAAAAAGGTATAAACATGTAGGGAATAATTGTAGGACCATTTTTATTTCAAAATCAGAAGATATGAGCATGTTTAACCAAGATTCCAGATTTGGAAAAGCTTAATTTTCCCCAAGATATTTTGCTAGCTTTAAGAAAAATGCTAAGTCCATGCTAATCTTCATTGGTTAAGGTTAACATGCTTGGCTTGGAGGGTTTCAGAAATTAGTTTTTATTAGCCATCAAACATGCATTTGGACAACAAACATACAAGGGGATAGCATGTAACATGACTAGGGATGCTAATTTTACTAATGGCCTAGATAAAGAAAGTGTTATGCACTTTGACAAAAAAATGTTATGGATGCTGAAAGTGATAATGATTCATGTAAGTTAATGTGTAAATGTGCTTGAAGTATGTTAGGCTAATGATTCACACATGGATTAAGGATAACAAGATGCATGGATATGGCATAAAATGCATGAGTAACAGACATCAAACCAATGAGGATGAAATGAGGCATTTTGCACATCAAAAGGGCATTAAGGGATCCGAATCTTAAACTACCACAGCTAAAAGCCATAATATTACATGATAATCCTAAAAGGGTGATAGAAACATGAAAAGCTCACTATAATAATGAAGGTGCAAAAAAATAAAGTAAAAATGATAAAGTGAGAAGCTATACCAATAAAACTTTAATTTTTAGCCAAAAGTTAGAGCAACAGAGATGGCTTGAATTTCCCTATCTTTCTTGTTGTTAACATGTAAGAAAAAGAGAAAAATAATGAGGATTTGGTTTTGGTGTGGATGAGGGCGATTTTTTGGGGTGTGTGTGGTTGAAAGTAAGTGTTTTGGGGCTATTTTTGGATGGTGGGTGAAGAGCTACGGGATTTGGTTTGCTTCTTGTATGAATGTGTTTTTGGAAGTGTAAATGAGCTAGAATCTAACCTTTTGTAGCTGAGATAGAAGTGGGCTATTTATATTAGCCTTTTAGAGCCAAATTAGAGGTGATTTTTGGCCATTTATCAAAAAGGGACAAGGT
>JBBYHO010536427.1:0-15666 GCA_038382025.1 Adansonia gregorii | reverse complement strand
AATATCCCCTGCTTTGCTTTGTCCCCTGCTAGTAGCACTGCTATTACAAATTGAAAAATCATTTTAAAATCCCAAACCATTTTCAGTGAATTTTATGATATTTTTCTCAAAAAGTGTGTCAAAATATCTTTAAAATGAGGTCTTGTCCATCTCCAGATCAGTCCGAATAAGAAAGTTATGATTTTTTAAATCTAAACGGTCCAAAACCTCTAAAATCCAAACATGTATCCTATTTGGGCATTGCAAACCCACTAAATGATTTTTCCAAAATTTTCAAACATTTTTCTTAAAATGTTCATGAAATCCCCTTTTCAAAAAGTTATCACTTGCAATTTTTCAACACCAAATGAGTCTCGGGTGATTTTTCAAATTTTGACACACCTTGTCACTCCTATGCCCTGCCAGTAGCTCAATCAGTCCAAACTTGGAAATCTATTCCCCAGGAAAGTGACTTCTTGGGATATTGAAAATATTTTTAGAATGACCCTCATCGAGTTACCTTTCTAACGGCGTCTTGTCCACCTTCTAAATTTTTCGAACCAATTTAGAATAAATTCAAGAAGCAAGATAGCGCGATGTTGTCCCCTATTAAAATTTTGGTCAAACTGAGTTGTTTTCCTGAATTTTGTCTTGAGACATTTGAATGTCTCCATGTCCTCCCGATCAGACTCGAGAGCATACCTTAACAGTCCCACAAGCTCATATCAAGGCACAAACATATTTTACATCTTTATCATCCTCATTTACAATAAATCTTTTTGCCAAAAATTGTCAAATGCTCACCCACTTTCTAAATCATGAAGTTATGTCATCCACGGGGATACTCCAACCCCATTCTTTGAAATTGTCAAGAATTGAAAATCTTTCTATGTCAAAATAATTTCTCATTCATGGGAATACTCCAACCCTAACCTTTTAAGGGGATACTTTAACCCCGCTTCTTAAAATTGTCAAGATTTAAAAAAGTCTTCCTTTGTCAAAAGAACTATTTTCCATTCACGGGGATACTCCAACCTCATCTTTCTGAGGGGATACTCTAACCTTTTCTTTCAACTACAAATTAATCATTCTTTTTTTCCTCAAATTTCCACGAATATGTCAAACATACCTTCTTTAATCAAGAAACCCAGATGCATCTCAAAAATTATTGATTCGGTTATTCCTAGATAATCGATGTTAATAGCGAGATAAATTCCCATAGTCCACCCATTTTTTTTATCATTGCATTGAATGATCCATGTTATGTTATACTATTTATTGTCTTACTAACATGATTTCCTTGTGATGATTATGTGCATTCATGTTTTCAAAACATTTCAAATAAAATTAAAGGTAATATTTTATGTGGGTATCTCTCCAGTGCCAAAAGTGGACCATTCCATTTGCAAAGTAAAATCCAGGGGTCATTTTCATCGAAAATCTCTATATTCTCATCTCTCCGGGGCATATATGAGATTGAATCTTTTTAATCAAAACCTGGATCATTTTTATAAGATTCATGCATTCGAAAAGGGTTATATCGAAATAGTGGCAGTTCAGATCAAAAGAATCGAAACCGAGATAAGACATAGATAGTAAGGTACCAATTTTGGGTGACGCAGAGAGGTTCGTACCTCATCATGCGTAACCAACTCTCGAACCCAAATGATGAATCTTTGCATTACGTAGACCACGGGATCGATGTTTTGAGTTTCATAACTTAGAACATAGGTTTCAATAATCATTTGATCATACCTAGCTTGAAATGATCGGTGGCGACTTCAAGCATTGGCCATCTTGTGATGGTCATGCGAGACCAATAAGATGAGTGATTCGTCTTATGGTCCCCCTCACTGTATAATAAGTCGAGAATCCGTACATTCTCATTCTTGTCACATCACCAAAGAATAGTCTCAATCAAGAAGATATTTCTAAGTCAGAAAAGTATTTTAAGTCGTACGCACTCTTAGATCTGTCAGGATCCAACCTAAGGTACGTTGTGACAGCTTGGTGAGTCCACTGGGGATATGTGTAGAGAGTTAGGCCAATAACTAGCCATGTCTTTCTAGGTTCCTGATTCTTTCGATCTTCAGTCATTATTTAACCATGACCTTTTTATCATTTTGTCATCTAATCTTTTGTTTGACATGATTTTTTGGATTGTCTTATTTTTTTGAATAATCATTAGCTTAATAAAAATGTTAATATATAAGTAAACAAAAAGGTTTGCTCATTTTCTCGTCACACACTGCACACTTACATGAGCATTAGTGTCCCGCCAAACTCCATGGCATGGTTATAACCCAATCATTAGGAGGAAGTGAGCTATCCACCTTTGTGAGTAACCCTCTGCATAGGCATGGCAATAATTTCTTAGATGTAAATTACATATGTCTCTCATGAGTAACCCTTCTTATTTGCATAAGGAAATACATCCAACGAATCGAACCCATTTCGCCAAACCCATGATGGGTTTAGGATTGGGCTCCCTTGACTGTCCTTATTGGATGAAGGAGCAATTTGGATACCTACTTAGGCATCAACTTAAACCTCATATAGTGAGCCCTACGAGCTAAACCATGTCAAACCATACCGAAATGCTGCTAGAATACCCAGAGAATAGGGTCACTTGGGGAAACATTCCTAACCTTTACTCCTAATTACCATAATTATGTAAGTGACAGTCAGTATATAATTGTCACCAAAATTTGTATTTTTATCATTTATCGAGACATGCTATTGTGCTGCCCAAATGATGTCTAACCTTTGTATAAATAAGTGACGATGAACAAAAACATTTGTTCACAATGTCCTATATTGTAAGCCGTTATGCTGTCCAAGTCATGGCTTAACGCGCCTCCGCACTAGTGGTGATAAACAAATATTGCTACTGGTCCTCTTTTTTTTAACACAATAAAATATAGCATCAACTCACAAAGGGCAGATTGCATCTTGGCATGTTGAAATGCTGCCCGTCTCTCATCTTGGCACCTCGGCTAAGATGTTTGTTTTCTTTCTTCTCTTCTAATGTTCTTAAATTTTTATTACATTTGTCTCCTATATGTTTCACTAACTCATTTTCTCTTTGTTTATGTTTTGGTGCATGCATCATTTCATCATAACCATCATGACAATCATCATTTTGTGACAGTTGTTCTAGTTCGGTGTTCAGCAAAGGGCATCATTTATGGAGCAACAGCTTATCTCCATTATCGAGTCCCTTGAAACTGTCAGAACATGGTTAGAAGCTCGCCAACATCAAGACCGGTACATCTTAAAGTCTGACTATGTCTCATAAATGCATGAAGAGGTCAAGATTGGCTTTCGTCAGAATGATTGTCGAGAACTGAAGCACATTTGGGACAGTTGGGACAGCAACATGAAAGAAGCCTTCACTAAAAAGTATAGGGATATAGCTCTCTTGCTTCGAGTTCCGTTGGATGATGGCTTGTTGTGAGAAGCGGCACAGTTCTGGAATCCAACCTACCAATGTTTCACTTTCAACCAACAAGATTTAGTCCTTACCATTGATGAGTACACAGCCCTGCTCAACATAGAAAGGGCTCAGTCAGATTAAATTTACTACAAGGCTCTAACCCCTCCTCCATTCAAGAAAAAGTTGAGGCAAATTCTTGGAGTCATGGAAACATGGGTTAATAGTCATGTCAAAGTAAAAAGGAGTAGCGAATGCATCTCTTAGGCTAGCTTGAAAGAGGTAATCGTGAATCTTTCTGATCAAAAGAAAGCTCAAGATGTCTATGCTTTGGCAATCTACGAGCTCATTATATTCCCAAAGACTTTGGGTTATGTAGAGGCGGTAGGCACAGATTTTTTTTCTCACCTATGTTGCAACATCAACCCTGCTTCCACCATCATCGCTAAAACCATCCACGCCCTCAATTTTTGTAATAGGACGAAAATAGGAAGGTTTATCGGGTGCACCTCATTACTCCAGATTTAGCTCCTAAGTCATCTTTGTGTTAGGAAAGGAAGAGTCAGGCAAAATTTCTTTTTCAAGATCAGTCTTCTTTCCACAGCATTAGAGGAGGAATGTCATCAAGATAAGATAGAAAAGCATTGGGTGGAGGAATTACGAAATGTCAAGGAGGAAGAAATCATGTGGAGAGCCTCATGGGTGTTCCCTCAGTCGATTATGTATAGATGTGGAGACTACACTTATGTGCCACTCTTGGGATTATGGAGAAATACAAGTTATGCTCTTCTTTTGGTGTTGCGTCAGTTCTAGTGCTAGCAATTCATCCCGTTCCTCGAAGATTTGGGATATTTGGATTTTGAATATGTAAAGCCCAATTACAAAGCGAAAGTCTAGTTAGCTTTCCAAGCTTGGAAGAAGGTCCATTGTATGGAAAGATATTGGAAAAGAAGCCCCACCATGCCTGGATACGATGAATGGAGACTCCATCGTATCAATGATCCATTGCCACCACCTAACTCTAGGATACTACAAATCCCAATAGAAAAACTGCCTTCTGAGAGCAAGCTACTTAGGAGGGAGTTCGAACGAGAAAAGGTATCTTTTGCCACAGAAATCTCTCAACTCAAGGAGGAAAAGGGCCAACTAGAAATGGATATCTATCTCAGGAGTGGTGAAATGGATCGAGTCATTAAAGAAAAAGATCGCTTGAAAGATAACCTTGAGAGCCTAACCGAGGATTATGTGACACTAAAAAAAGCTAGCAAGTCTCGACGTATTGGCAAGACACTAGTCGAATGGGAAGCAGAAGTCACCATTCTCAATCGCGAGCTGAACCAGCAAAAGGAGGAAGTCAGAACCAACAAAGAAAAATTCATGAGGGCACATGCTCTTGCTTCCACCTACCAACAAAAGAATCAAAGACTCAAGGACTAAATGTGAGATGTGAGAGCCACTAGGGTTGAAAATGAAGCCCTTATTCACAGAATCCAGGAGTTAGAATATTCTCTTCAGCATCATCAAGGTCATACCAATGAACTAACAAAGGCTTTCAAGCAATGCAAACTAGATTAGCGAGCGGCAATCGAGCAAGCACATCTGAACTACCAAGAACAACATCAGCACCTTACTCAACAAGTTCAGATGGCTCATCGAGAGGCGGATGACATGATTAAAGTAGCTCAGTCCATAAGGCGAGACATCGTACCTGTTGGAGATCGTGAGCAACAACTTTTGGGTTTTCTTGATTGTGTGATTACACAATGTAATCATGTCAGATACTTTCAAATGTAATCATGCCGTAAAAGAAAAACCCTTTTTGTGACTCTATGAATAATGTTATTGATGAAGCTATTCCAAGACTTAATTGTCTGCAATGCATATGCACATTTAATTTCACCATTTTTTTCTTTTTCTTTCTTCTTCTTATTTCATTGCCCTTGTATCAATCATTCATTATCTTAGCTCATCATCGCATCATAAATGCTCATCAATAAATACATTTTTTTAAAAAAATGGGAAGTCTAATATGAGAATTAGGCCATAAAAGTGCAAGGGATTTCGAGATCGATCAGGAACATGAAACCTTACATCACGCACCATTACAACACATGATGCCGTAAGCAAATCACAGAGAGTGATCATGAAGCTCGTATTGAACAACTTGAGCTAATGGTTAAGGAATCACAAGACCAGATGCTCTGTCAGCAAAATGAAATGCAAACTCAGATGGTAAGACTTATGGAACTAATAACAGCTTCTATGCGAGAAAGAGGGCAAGCCAGCACTGCTAAAACAAGGAATGATCATTCCAATGTTGAAAGTTCCCCTGCTAACAATCCAGAACCCGTCCAAGGGGAAACTAGACAAAAACAATAGCTGCTCCTACACCTACTGCTCAGGCTCCGTCGGTCATCTACCTTAATCCTATTACGATAGGTCAATTCATTCCCAGTACTCAAGGGGTGAATACGGGAGTCTCATCAGCAGATCTGATAACCCTTGACCATGAGGAACATGAGAAGATAGAAAGTCAAAAGTCCATCATGACTACAGCAGATGTGAATAAATTCCAGCTACTATAAAAATGCCTCTAAGTCATCGAGGGGAGTGACAAGTTTGGCGTTCTTGATGCACAATCGTTGTCATTGGTGTCCAACCTTGTCATTCCCCTGAAGTTCAAGGTCTTAAAGTTTGAGAAGTTCAATGAAACCACCGACCCTTCTGTCCATGTCTGAATGTACTTACGAAAGATGGCTGGATACGAGACAAATAAAAAGCTCCTCATCCATTGCTTCCAACATAGCCTCATTGGGGCAGCAGCTCGGTGGTATATCAAGCTAGACAACGTGAAGATCCAATCATGGGCTGATTTAGCTAAGGCCTTTTTGAATCAATACTGGTACGTGTCAGATTAGGCACTGGATCGACTTCTTTTGATGAATTTTAAGAAGAAATCCACTGAAAGCTTTAGGCAATATGCCCAAAGGTAGAGAGAGGAAGCAGCCCTAGTCCAGCCTCCCTTTACAAAAAAAGAGATAACAGTCACTTTCATCCATACCTTACACACTCATTATTACGAGAAGCTCGTAGGAAATGCCACCAAAAAATTTGCTGACCGAGTCCTCTCTAAAGAAATGATTGACGCAGCCATTAAGAGTGGTAGAATGTCAGTCGAGGAAATGTCTGGATCAAGCAAAAAGCCTGTGGCCAGTAAAAAGAAAGAAAAAGAGGCTAATGCTAAAAGTTATGCTAGCTCATCTCGATCAAAATGACATCAAACACCCAACCTTCACTATCCAAGCACGTTGTATTCTCACTTTATCACCATACCCCCTCACTCAATTAATGCCATAACCTATAACCCATCATTCGTAATCCCATCCAACCCACCACAAGGCTACCCTCCATAAGCCTACCAAAATACCAATCAAATAAACCATAATGCACCTAGCAATCGAGGTGCAAATCAACAAAGACAACAATTTGATCATATCCCTATGACCTATAAAGAGCCCTACCAGACCTTGCTCCAAAATCATTTGGTGGCCCCAATCTATGTCCTAGAAAAGAAGCCACCATACCCGCCATGGTACAACCCTAATGCCCACTGTGAATATCCTACTGGGGCAGTAAGACATGACATTGAAAACTGCATATCTTTTAAATGAAATGTGCAAAATCTAATTAACTCAAAAGTCCTGCAGTTTGGGACAAACCAGGGACCAAATGTTGCCACCAATCCTTTGCCAAGCCATACTAAGCTAGCTGTAAATATGATCAACATTGAGAACAAACGTGGAGTAAGGGCAAGCATAGAGGATGTAAGGATGCCGATGTTCTTAGTCTGGTAAGCATTGGTTCAGGGTGGATTGCTCAATACAACAGAAAAATTAAAAGACAATCCTAATAACTTTTATGACTTTCACATGGTTATAGGTCATACCCGACAAACATGCAAGGAGTTTAGGTCTATAGTTCAAAGAATAATGAACGAAGGCTAGATAGAATTCTATCACGAGATCACACCTGCTATTGAATATATCAACATGATAGGAGATGAAACCATAAACCCACCTTATGGGAGAAATCGACCCTTCCTTCTTTATGGTAAGTCAAGTTTTGAGGTTAGTTCTTTGTCACCTGCACCAAAATTGGTTATAGAAGTACCTAAACCATTCCCGTATAAGAGTAACAAAGCTATTCCATAAAAATATGAGAATCAGGTAGTGATGATCGGAGAACTAACTCCCTCAACTGCTATATGGAATATCAAGAGTTAGTCACCTAACTCGTAGCAATAGGTGTTACGTTCCCCCAGCTTAAGAAAAATGGAAGGTTGATGCATCTTCAACCATCAGTACCGCTCAAATCCAACCAAAGAATCTTGAGACTAAAAAAGTCAAGGAAGTAGTGAATGAAAGAGAAGCCACGGAGTTTCTCAAGTTCATTAAGCATAGTGAATACTGCATTATGGATCAATTAAGCAAGCAACCCGCCAAAATTTTTATGCTATCTCTACTTCTTAATTCAGAGGTCTACTGAAATGCATTACTGAAGGTGCTGAACGAAGCATATGTGCCCTCAGACATCCCTGTGGATAAGTTGGATCAGTTGGTGAACAATATCATGGCTGATAATTACATTTCCTTCACTGATGATGAGATCCCACTCAAAGGCAGGCGCAGTAATAAGGCTCTGCATATCACCATGCATTGTGAGAGACGTATTTTGCCTAAAGTACTTATAGATAATAGGTTAGCCCTCAATGTCATACCTATGACTACATTAAGTAAACTCTCTGTCGATCAGTCTAACATTAAAAGTAGTCACATCATAGTTCAAGCTTTTGACGAAACATGTCACGGAATAATTAGAAATATCATAATTCAGCTCTAAATAGGCCCATGTACATATGAAGTGGACTTTCAAGTTATGGATATTAATCCTTCTTACAACTGCTTATTGGAAAGACCATGGATACACTCCGCCAAAGCCGTCCTATCCTCTTTCCATCAGAAGCTCAAATTTATGATTGATGACAAGGTAGTCACGATCGAAGCAAAAAAAAAAAATGATCGCCACTGCTTTCACTAAAGATATCTACATAAAGCCTAATGGAGATGCACCAAATTCATCATTCGAATCCTTCGAGTTTGTCAATGCGACATTTGTGGAAGAAGGATTGCCAATAGTCAAACCCCATCTATCGAAGAGTACCCACTCGAGTTTAAAAATGACAGTTGGCAAAGGTTTCTGTGCTGGAAAAAGGCTTGGTAAAAATTTGTAAGGGATGGCCCGAGCCTTATAGGTCACCACCTAAGCCAATAAAAGAGGTTTAGGATTTAAGGCCAATGCACACTCAAGAAAGCGGCAAGAAAAGAGGACCTACAACTAGAAGATGACACAATCATTAGGTCAAGAGGAAAAGTCAAAGCCAACAATGTTTCCACCTCTCCATGAGATATTTCATTTGGGATGATGAATTGATCCAAGCCAATCGGAAAAGCAAAAGGCCAAAGATGTCTTGGCCATCTTAAACAGGGCACTTAATAGCCTCTATCTCTAAGACACCGAGCCATAAAATTCGGGTCCTTCCACTAAGACCTAATTTTGATGATAGGGTCATGATGGAAGCCCTTGGATTTTTCCTGCCCCTTTTATGTACGTCAAGAAATGACAACCTACCTGCCCTCGCCCAAAAGTAAATAGGTGTGCTATGTAAAGGGCATGTTTTTATAAAACATTATCAATAAAATGACTTTTGTATGTATTATTCCATATTGTGTATCACTTTTCAACCTTTCTATCTACACTCTTTTGCCTTCATTTTTATCTAAGTCCCTTAGTTATGTGTGTGCCTTTTGCAATGTTTATTTTTTTACCCTTTCAGGTGTCCTACGACAGTAACATGGATGTTTCTGATGGGTCTTTGAAGATCAATTTTGAACAGTCAATTTGCATCAATGAAGTCGATCTTAAAGAAGATTTTGAGGAAAGCCCCATACCACCAGACCTCTGACGATTAGTGGAGCAAAAGGAAAAGTAGATCATGCCTCATAAAGACCCAACAGAAGTAATAAACTTAGGTACTCAGAAGGATCAAAAGGAGGTTATTAATAAAATCAACAACTAGGACTAAGCTAATAACCTACTCTAAGAATATCGGGATGTATTTGCTTGGTCATATCAAGACATGCCAGGACTAGACATTGGTATAGTGGTCCACAAGATTCCCATCAAGCCTGGATACAAACCAATCCGGCAAAAGTTAAAGAGGATGAAGCCAGAAATGCTTTTCAAAATTATAGAAGAAGTCAAATAGCAGTTTGATGCAAGGTTCATTGGAGTAGCCAAATATCTAGAATAGGTCGCTAATATAGTCCTAGTCCTAAAGAAAGATGGCAAGGTATGAATGTGTGTTAATTATCGAGATTTAAATCGAGCTAGTCCAAGGATAACTTTTTGCTACCCCATATCGACACTTTGGTAGATAACACGGCCAAGAATTCTCTATTCTCTTTCATGGATGGATTATCGGGCTACAACCAGATCAAGATGGTGCTCGAAGACATAGAGAAAACAACTTTCATAACTATATGGGGGACATTTTACTATAATGTCATGCCCTTCAGACTTAAAAATGCTGGGGTAACCTATCAACAATCTATGGTCGCCCTATTCCATGATATGATGCATAAAGAAATTGAGATCTACGTTGATGACATGATTACTAATCCATGAAAGAGGATGAACATGTCACAGACCTTTAGAAACTTTTTGAACGGCTATGAAAATTTTAACTCAGATTGAATCTGCCAAATGTACCTTCGGAGTCACTTCGGGTAAGCTTCATAGGTTTATAGTTAGCAAAAAAGGGATTGAAGTTGACCCAGACAAAGTCAAAGCCATTCAGGATATGCCACCACCTTAAACCCAAAAAGAAGTGAGAAGCTTTTTAGGGAGACTAAACTACATTGCTAGATTAATATCCTAGCTCACTGATAAATGTGACACTATCTTTCGACTTCTTCGCAAACAAAATCCAGGAGAGTGGAATGAGGCATGTCAAGAAGCCTTTGATAAAGCCAAGCATTATCTGTCAAGCCCGTCAGTGTTGGTATCATCGATGCCCAGTCAACCTTTAATCTTTTACTTGGCGGTCTTTCAAAAATCTATGGGTTATGTATTAGGACAACATGATGAGTTGGGAAAAAAGGAACAAGCAATCTACTACTTAAGCAAAAAATTCATAAAATACGAGTGCAATTACCCCACAGTCCAGAAGTTATGTTATGCTTTAGTATGGACAGCCAGAAGACTCAGACAGTACATGCTATACCATACTACATGGTTGATCGCAAGGCTCGATCCTATCAAGTATCTATGCGAAGCACCTGCACTATCAAGAAGGCTAGCTAGATGACAAGTCCTACTTTTTGAATACGACATTACATATGTCAGTCAAAAGGCTATTATGGTTAGTGCAATAGCTGACTTTTTGGTAAGTCAAGCAGCAGATGACTATGAACCCTTAAATTTTGACTTCCCAGATGAAGATTTAATGTGCGTTTCTAAGGATGAAGACGTCTTCAACCAAGATCAATCTTGGAAAATGTATTTTGATGGAGCATCAAACGCTCTAGGACATGGAATCGGGGTAATATTGATGTCACACGATGGGAGTCATTAACCATTCATAGCAAGGCTAAATTTTGATTGCATGAATAATATCGCAGAATATGAAGCATGTGTCATGGGGCTTCAAGCAGCCATTAAGAGAAATGTCATGACATTATAGATGTTTAGTGATTTAGCCTTAGTCATCTACCAATTAAAAGGAGAGTAGCAAACTCACGATGCCAAGCTAATGCAATATGGGAAGTTTATAGCAGAGCTCAAGAATAAATTTGATAATATTAGCTTTCGACACTTACCTCGAGAAAAAAACCAAATAACTGATGCTTTAGCTACCTTATCATCCATGTTTAAAGTCAATTAAGAGTCGGACATCACTCCATACAGATGAGTATCTACATAACTCTGGTTCATTGTCATAGTGTCAAAAAAGAGAAGGATGGCCTACTTTGGTACTATAACATCCTTTATTACATCAAGGATCAGCAATATCCCAAACATGCAACTGAGACTGATAAAAGGACTATCAGAAAGCTGGCTATGAGATTTGTTTGAGATGGAAAAATCTTATACAAAAGGAGCCACGATTAAGTATTGCTCAGATGTGTTGATACTCCTGAAGCCAAAAAGATCCTAGAAGAAGTTCATGAAGGGATTTGTGGCACGCATGCTAATGGACATCGAATGGCCAAGCAAATCATCAAAACAGGTTATTACTAGTTGAACCTCAAAAGAGACTGCATCAATTATGCTTGAAAATGCCATAAGTGTCAAATCTATGCGACAAGATCCATGTCCCTCTGACAACACTTCACATCATGATGGCCCCATAGCCTTTTTCCACGTGGGGCATTGACGTGATCAAGCCAATCAACCCCAAAGCTTCCAATGGGCATCATTTTATCTTACTAGCAATCGACTATTTCACTAAGTGGGTAGAGGCTACCTCATATGCTAATGTCACTAGATCAACCGTTTGTAGGTTTGTCAAGCGAGACATCATCTATAAATATGGCCTCCTGAACCAAATCATCACAAATAATGCAAGCAACTTAAACAATAAAATGATGCAAGCAGTCTGCTCTCAGTTTAAGATCCAGCACCATAATTCTGTCCCTTATTGCCTAAAGATGAATGAGGCAGTCGAGGCAGCCAATAAAAGTATCAAAAAAAATAGTTAAGAAAATGGTCAAAACCTATAAAGACTGGCATGGGAAACTATTTTTTGCACTTCATGCCTATAAAACCTCAGTTCGCACTTCCACGAATGCTACTCTATTTTCTCTTGTCTGTGGGATGGAAGCTGTATTGCCTATTGAAGTCGAGATCCCTTCTCTTAAAGTCTTAATGGAAACCAGACTTAAAAAGGCTGAATGGTTTAAGAACAGATATGACCAGCTCAACCTCATCGAGGAAAAATGCATAAAGGCCATCTACCATGGTCCAATGTATCAAAGATGAATGATCAGAGCCTACAACAAAAAGATGTATCCATGACAATTTCACCAAGTGAATTGGTATTGAAGAAGATCCTCCCAATTCACAAAGGCAAATGGACCCCTAATTGGGAAGGACCGTATACCGTGAAGCAAGCCTTCTCTAGAGGGGCCTAATCTTGTAAAAAATGGATGATAATGTCTTACCCAACCCAGTCAACTTAGATTCTATCAAGAAATATTATACGTAGAAGGCGAAAACCTGAAAAGGCATCATTCCCAAACAACACAAAACAAAAACAAAACACAATAAAAAAGCAAAAAAATAAAAAAACAAAAAAAGGTCTAGATGAAAATCTGAAAAGGACATCTGGGCAACCGACCTGACTACGATTGAAAACCCACAAGGGCAACTTGAAAAGATCAATTTTGATGGGACATGAACTGATAATACCTACAGGACAATGCAAAGCGATCTTTGAGATCTTCCAAAAACCAGCTCATGCTAGGTACATTCATTGTTCGATAAAGATTCTGACAAGCACCTAAAGAACATCCATGTCATAATTGTCAGAGGCATCTTTCACCCAAAAGGTCATTTTTCTTGCTACTCTATCACTTGTTTGTCAAAAGATATATCGAGTTATATCTCTTTGTTGTCATGAATAAATATTGCCTTATTTCTTTTAAACCCTATATAATTCACATTGTACTTGTCATCTAACTAATAATGTTTGATAATCAACTGAAATATGCATTAGGACATCTTGACATTACATTGAAAGGAAGAAAAAAGCACAAAGAATTTTGCTTACACCTTGATCATCAAGATCATACACCTTTCACATCTAAACACCCGTTCAGCATGACCATACACCTTTTTTTTGCTTTCATAGGCATATCTCCAGAAAAAAACCATTTTAAGCTAACAAAAATTAACTCATGCATTCTATCAGAATCCTATCATAATTAGAGACATTAACCTGATCAGTCGAATAGTTTCCAAATTGTTGGCAATGCCCTTCATTTGTCAGGAAAATGATTGAGCCTCTTGAATCAAGAAATACAGTAGTCCAAATTCTTGAGACTAAATATTCAGTCATATCCCCAGTGGAGCAAGGACAACCTACAGTCCCTAGCTAGATAAGGAAAATTTTGGTCCATGGTTGGAACAAGGACAAATCACCATCCCTTTGAGAGTCTGAATGATGTACAAGAATAACTATAGCTATCTCCCGTATTAGACTTCACATCATGCAATCATGATAGCATTTCATATCATGCATTCACATTACCATTTTACATCGCCATGTTACAACATCACTTCAAACCAAGTTTGCTGAACCTCTAAGGAATTCCTGGTAAGTACTCTAAGTTTCGCAAATAAAGTGCCATTCAAGCAAGGTTTTTTCTTCTCATCACCTTATGTTAAAACCTTTTTTTTAAAAAAAAGGTCATAAGTCGTGGCACCCATTTAAAACCCATAAGTCGTGGCACCCCTTTGAAAGCCCACAAGTCAGTGGCACCCCTTCAAAGCCCATAAGTCATGGCACTTTTTTTTTTTAAAAAGCCTATAAGTCATGGCATCTTTTTTAAAGCCTATAAGTCATGGCACCCTTTTAAGCCCACAAGTTGTGGCACCCCTTTCAAAGCCCACAAGTCAGTGGCACCCCTTCCCACAAGTTACGGCACCCTTTTCAAAGCCCTCATGTCAGTGGCACCCTTTAAAAGCCCACAAGTCATGGCACCCATTTAAAGCCCACAAGTTAGTGGCACCCTCTTAAGCCCACAAGTTGTGGCACCCTTTTCAAAGCCCTCATGTCAGTGGCACCCTTTCAAAGCCCATAAGTCATGGCACCCATTTAAAGCCCACAAGTTTGTGGCACCCTTTTAAGCCCACAAGTCAGTGGCACCCCTTAAAGCCCACAAGTCAGTGGCACCCCTTAAATCCCACAAGTCAGTGGCACCTTTTCAAAGCCCATAAGTCATGGCACCTTTTTAAGCCTATAAGTTAGTGGCACCCCTTCAAAGCCCATAAGTCAGTGGCACCTTTTCAAAGCTCATAAGTTAGTGGCAACCCTTTAAAGCCCACAAGCTAGTTGCACCCTTTTCTTAAAGCCCCCAAGTCGTGGCAGCCTCTTAAGCCCACAAGTCAGTGGCACCCTTTCAAAGCCCATAAGTCGTGGCACCCTCTTAAACCCATAAGTCAGTATCACCCTTTAAGGCCTGCAAGTCAGTGGCACCCTTTAAAGACCACAAGTCAGTGGCACCCTTTCAAAGCCCACAAGTAGTGGCACCCATTTAAAGCCCACAAGTCAGTGGCACCTTCTTAAGCCCATAAGTCATGGCACCCTTTTCAAAGCCCTTATGTTTATGGTACACTTTTAAAGCCCATAAGTCGTGGCACCCATTTAAAGCCCACAAGTTAGTGGCACCCTCTTAAGCCCACAAGTAATGGTACCCTTTTCAAGGCCCTCATGTCAGTGGCACCTTTTTAAAAGCTCACACGAACTGGTGGCACCTAGTCAAAGCCCACACGAGCTGGTGGCACCCAAGTTTAAGCCAAAGCCCGCACGAGTTGGTGGCACCCACATAAAAAATCCACGTTACTCCATACCTGCCTAAAAGGGCCAAACCTTAAAAAAACTTAACACCCTAATGTTTTAAAAGTGTCAGTCCACCCTGAACAAAATAGTGTCTATTATGTCTTTGCCCTATTCCTGATTCTCAGCAACAGTCAAAGAGGTGCAGCTGTAGGCACCTTATTTTATCTGAGCAAATTTTCAGCAATCTGGAGCATAGACGTAAGAGGGGATGATGATAACCAAGTGACATTGTTGCCTGGTGAAATAGTATTTTGAGGATGTCAAGAAGGCTGAGGGATCATATCAAAGGTAAATGCTAAGATGTAGCATCAAATGATAGAGTTCAAGGTATCCGGGGATAAAAGAATTAAGAAAATTCATAATTTTACTTAAATGTATCGATACATGGTTTGCATGTATCGATACAATGCTCCAATGCACCAAAAATTTGAAATGTCTCCATTTGTATCGATGCAAAATGTAAATGTATTAATACATAAGTCCCTGTATCGATACAGGATCTCGTGCATCAATACTAGACCATGCCAGGACCCAAACATGCATTCTATAAAGGAATGTATCGATACAAATCAAC
>JBBYHO010536406.1:0-15667 GCA_038382025.1 Adansonia gregorii | reverse complement strand
TTAACTTGTCATCGTAGTTATTATTATATTATTATACCCACCAACTACTAAAGTGCAAAAAAAAAAAAAAAAATTAACAAAATAATTTGGTTGATATTTTAAAATCTAAAATTTTCTCTCCTTTCCTTTTTCTTTAATTTGTGATCTTATTTTTTTAAAAAAGGATTACGAGTTTTTCAAATATAGAGATTCGTCAAATTCTTTTTTATTTTAATTTTCCTAATTATATTTTTTTAGTGCTTTATTATTTTCATCTCTTTGTCATTATTAAGTTTAATAAAATCTAAATATAAAATTAAATGAATAAAAGGTCAAAGTGATTAATTTTACCGAAAAAAAAAAACATTAATTTTCGGTTCGTAACTCAGGAAAAAAATTGTTATCTTATATTGTAATTTATAGCGTCTCTGTCTCCGTTACGGTTATTTGTCTCTACACGAAAACCTATCATTTTCCGTTAAAAGGAAATTTTAATAAGGTTATTGAACCATATGTTTTATTATTTGACTGCGTTACTGCTCTTCAGGTGTCAACTTCGAGAAATTCTCTAATATGAGACGAAAAATAAATATGAAGACTATGGCTTTTGTTTAATAGATTTCACCGTTTCAAAAGTTCGATGAAATTCGAATGAAATTAGAAGAAAAAAATTTTATTCCACAAAACAGTCCCGTTGTTCCATCTCCTCATCATTGACCGGAGTAAAGGTATATAGGTAAAATAAATATTACATTTAATAATTAATATATTTAAAAAAATGGGCTTTCACATCAATCACTGCACATCAATCAGAGCTCAAACTAAACCAATTGAGAAATTTGAAGTTACATTAATGATTAATGAATCATATAGCTTGTCGGGGATTTCAACCAATTTTACCATCATTTGATATGCATGCTATCATCAAATCGCTTTACAGTAAGATATTGACGAGGGAAGGTAAAAGAAAGACGAACAAAAAAACCACTATCTTCCCCACCCACATAGGTACACGACTGTCTAAGCCAACAGTAAAAAAGAAAGGCCATTGAGAAACTTATTGTACACATTACTCTCCCCCCTATTCTTCAAAGTATATGAATACAATAATACACATGGGATACAACTTACGGTAGCCGATCACAGTGACTACCTTGATACAATACAGCAGGGAAACTGGACTCCCTCACCTGCGGCCTGTTTCAACATCAAGAATTCAAGATCCTAACTTATTTTCCATATTGCCATCAGCAGAGCACACAAGATAGCAATGATGAAAACGGTGAAAACAAGAAGCAATAGGGAGCTTGACCGTTGACGCGTGAGTGTTGCCTTGGAATGCACTGATGAACCCATTTGGCTGCTACGCTGCTCACTATCTTGCTTACTAACTCTCTGCCTCAGTTTTGTACAAGATTCTTCAGCAATACCCTCGCTGCAATCAAACTTGAGTAACTGATTCTCTTTCTCTGACTCATCAGAGCTAGATGTCTGTCCAGTAGAAGATTCTGCTTCCGTGACCTGCATGGAAAGCATTGAAACTGGCTATGTGAGATGTACTTTAGTAAACTAAAATATACTCGACCATAGACAAAACCCAAAGAGAGGTAAGATAAATACACCTCAGTAAATTAACAGTGCTCAAAATTAGCTCTTCCTGGTTACCCTACCTCAGTTAGAGCAGATTGAACTTCTTCTTCTTCACAGAGGCCAGCACTTGTCAAATTGCCGTCATCAACACAGCCTGCAGAAACTTTCATTGGACCATTAGGAAGCTGCATTTGCAAGTGTATTCTTCTTGAAGCAGTGCCCTGATTTAAAATGCTGTCTAAATTTGGTCGTTGCTGAGGTCCACGGGGCCTAATCTTGATTCCAGTTCCAAGAGTTCCAAAGTTTTCTGAATTTGGTGGTTGCGGAGGCTGGTAGGTTCTAGTCTTCATTCCAGTTACATCAGCAAGATCACCACCGTTATTCATATAATTCTTCAGACTGGTTAATTGTTGCAAATTGTTAATATCACCTATTGCAGAATTAGTAGATGAAGCTGCTTGGCCAACGAAAAAATTTCTAACACCATCAATATTTCCACTTCTAAACTCTCCGTCATAAACTGCAGTTTGAGTATAGCTACACTCAAAGGAAGTTTGCATTTGCACAGATTCCTCGTCATCAATATGTCCACTAAACCACCTAGGAGCTCCAACCTTTGATTCATACTGGTAAAGAAGTTCAAAATATCAAGCAAAAGTTGGAATCCAACTGTAAAGTAAATCTAAGAGCCTTAAAAGTGAAAAACAAATACAAAAAAGGGCAGAAACCCAAAGTGAAGCTCCATAAAACTAAGGAGAAAACGACTTAATGATTACATACATGGAAACACAAAAGCTAGTTGCAAGTTATCTCTTTACCTGTACTTGCTGCATTTCAGTGGCGGTATCACAATATATGCCAGTTTCTGGTGGTATCGTATTTGAGATGAATGCATTACCAGACAAGGGCATGTCTGTTCCTGCAATCAAGTTCTTCTGACGGTTTGACTCTTCACAGGAGTCATCATGGCTATTGAAGACCTCATCCAACAATGAGAAAGATGCATCTTCTTCCATAGTCTCATCGTGGAAATGAAATCCATTTTGATCATGGCCAAAATCACTTGCATAGGGAGAATCCATGCCGGGTGGCAGATCTTCAAAAAAATGCAAGTTTATTGGTGAGAAGACTTTGCTATCTATTTCAGCAAATTTGGATTCATAAAAATTTGAATTGCCTCCCAGGATCGGATATTTCTGTGTTAATAAACAAGACAACAATCAGTTCTCAAAAGTCACGATATAGTCAAGATAAAACAATGATTCATACAATGAAGCCAGAATATAGATAACTTGTTGGTCTCTCACCTCTACCACAGCTTCTTCAGCAGCATGGTCTTCTGCATCAGATGTCATATGACTATTGCAGCTGCTGTCACCTGTTATTTGACCATTTTGTGTAAAGTTATCAGGCTTTTGAGCTTGCGTCTCAGTTGACATGGTATCTTGGAGAAGATCCGATGAAGTGTCATCAAGAGAAGATTTTGTCATGGCAGGCGAGTATTCATTTTGTTCAACTTCATTGTCCTTCACAGTATCATTCTTCTCGTCTGGTTTATGAAACAATCGACATAGAAGAAAAGCACTCTGCACCAAAAAAAGGCGTCCAAGTCATATAATCATTCCTGTTTTCTATTTAACTTTTTCTTCTTCGCTTTTTAATCAAACCATAAACTAAGAATAGCAAAACTTTAAGCCAGTGATTGGTATTTTACCAGTAACTTAAACCAAAAACCACTAAATATTAAAAATGGAAAACCTGGCCAGGGGCGGTGCCATCAAGGTCCTTCGTAGTGGGACGGTATTCGTGCATGATCCAGTAGGTCCGCTGGCCTCTGGGAGCACGGCCCTTGTAAAAAACCAAGGTCTTCTTCATGCCAATCAGTGACTTTTTTGACTTAATGGTTCGATCCTTACCTGTGGCTTTCCAGTATCCTTTATCCGTTGCTCTGTTAGAACGGTGGCTGTTTGGGTACTTCCTGTCACGCGGGCAGAAGAAGAACCACTCTTGATCGTCCGATTTTATCACCGACAGTCCTGAATTTAATTCAACAAATCCCAAAAATAAAAAGTAAAAAATTTGACTAATTTCGGAATATCAGAAAAAAAATTCCCACCATACCGAGAGGAATTTCAAAAAGGAATATGAGTACGTCTAAATGAAATAGCCAGCCGTAGAAAGAAGGAATCAAAGTTATGAACGACATATCTTAATTTCGCTTATTGGGGAATAAAGCAAAAATGTAAGCTGATGGTTTGGCTAAAGCTAAGGCATCAAAGATTCAGAACAAATCTTCCCCCAATAATTTCTTTCATTGCCTTTTTTTTTCTTTCTGGGTAAAACTAAACTAAATTAAAAGCAAAAGAAATATTAAAAAAGAAAAGAGAAGAAAAAAATACCAGGCAAATCCCAGGGCTCCCATTTGCAGACATCAATTTCAGGAATGACCCCGACCTCGGAATGACGACCGTTGATCTTCAATCTAAGGTAGTGATTGATGAGCTCTTCGTCTGTCGGCCTGAATCTAAATCCTAAAGGTAATTTTTCCATCGTTAAAACCGCCATCCTTTTGCTAAAACCCTAACCTCAATTTCTACTAATCACCCTTCTTTTTCTAGTTTACGGAAAAAAAAAATCAAACTCGCACGATTCTAAGTAAAATTGTCTTCTTCTTCTTCAATAACTTAACAAGGATGTTCCTTTTTTGGGCTTTCCTTCAATTGTTTGTTTTAGATTTCTTAGTCAGCTGCATTTGTTGGTGTACGAATGGAGTCTTTCGGTTGATAACTCGGTCCGGTCGCTTTCCACGTAGGGGTAAGCTCCAATAAGTCCAACAAAGTAAAAAAAAAAAAAAAAATCATGTGAGTCTCACATTCACGTGATGATGTTCGTGCCCTTTTGCGGCTGTGTCGCTCGACTATTCGCAGGATTGACTACACATTTAAGCGTATACGGGAGATGTACGTGATTAGATCATTAGACCCGCCCGCAGCGTATAAATAACCAGTGTGGACAGCAAGTAGCCAAATCAGCCAGCCTATTGATTTCCCCCTTTTGTTGTTCGGGGGTAGGCCGCTGCTTTTTCGTACACCGCGTAAAAATGGAACAATAGATCATGTAATTACTAAAATACCCTCACAACGCTTCTTCAGGGTTGTGCTGCTTGGCTTATCCCGCAAGGCTCTCCTTCTTGCCGTTAAAAAGGTAATCTCAGTAATTATTGCTAGGTCTTTTTGTTTTCTGTTTTTTTTTTTTTGACCTTTTTGATCTTTTGGCTTTGATTAAAGAGAAAAAGGAAAACTTTCCTCCTGCTCCTGGCTGTCTATAAAATTGTAGTATTTGCCCAAAAATTTGTCGTTTGATTTATTCACGTGCTTTTGCAGCATTTTATATATGATATATGTTGTTTAATAGATTATTGTATATTCATAGAGCTGAATTGAACCGACCAATTGCTTTGAAGAGATGATAAGACTTGACGGATAGGAGGAAAAACATGATATAAAAAAATTAAAAATAATATAAATTTAAAAATATTATAAAATTTATATAATATAAATATAAAATATTTTAAATATAATTATAATATAATAAAATATATAAATATAACATAAATATATAAATTATTAAATAATTAATAATTTTTGTCGTCTTGCACTCATCGCCCTATCCGCTAGGTTGGAGAATGGAGAGTATATGTCTACACCTAAAAGTGTTTATGAGGTGGTCCTTTGCCCAATGAAACTTTCTTTAACCTAAACTCAAGTTAAAATCGATCCATAAAATCATATAATTATTTAATATAATAAAAAAATTATATTAATATTTATAATTATATTTAAATAAAAAATATTTTTAACATATAAACTATAATTTAAATTACACTTGTCTAAATAAAAAAATTATTCAAACTTTATCTATTAACTAGATCCACCACAATACCAGGCCACATGAACCGCTAGGCCTAGGCAATTCATGGCGGCAAGTGGTGGGGCTCATATGATTTGCTAGTGTCAAAGTAAAAGATTCGGCCGAGTTTCAGAGTTCAGAGCCACAACAACACCTTTATTCGCACACGTCCCATACGATTTCAAGCGATTTCTGTCTGTAATATAAGGGATAATAAGCATTTCCGCATTCTATTTTGTAATATATAAATTTAATATTATAAATTTAAATTTTTATAAGTTTTTTAAAATTTAAATTAATTTCATATATTATTATTTATATTCAAATTAAAATTAAATAATATTATTTATTAAATATTTAAATTAGTTAAAATTTCAAATTTAGTAAGTATACTACTTTAAAAGTCAAAATTTGATAATTTCAATGAACATAAATTTTTATATTTTATAAATAAATAGATAATAAATTTAGATATATAATTTTAAATAATAAATATCTAACAGTTTTTATCAATATTTGCTTCAAAATTGTTGCGAATAATAATTATAAGATCAAAATTTACTTTGAATTTACAATATATAAATTTAAAAAAAAATAGATAATTATGCAGATCTAAATTCGTACTATTTATAGTCATCCCTGAAACTCTATAGTACTAGTCCTTGCAATTATAGCCACATTGCTACATTCATCTTGACCTCTTTTATGGCAAAACCGAAGAGCAAAATCACAAAACAATACTAATACTGGAAATCATTTTCTTTCTTAAAAAAGAAGAGAACTAAAACATTAATGTAGCAACTTCAATTCAGCCCACTGGCAATTCATAGCAGCAAGCCACTTGCTCAATTTAATCAGGTTAATGCAGCTTCCATCAAAAGCAGTGGAAATGCAATTTCGATATTTTTCTTTACACAGCTTTCCCCCTGGCTGTTAGGTTCCCCATTTCAATAGAAATTATGAATTATCCACTGTATGGATCCCAGGATAAACAGTATCACTTTGACTCGACAACAACTATTAATAAGAATAGCTGTCCAATACGGGAATAAAATGTACTCACGCAAAAACCCGTAAGCAATGAGACTTGAAACGACGAGATGGATACATGTCCAAGCCAAAAGTTCTACAACCAATTGATTCTAAGGATTCTCAATCCAATTTTCAGGGAGAATGCCTCAAACTGTATCCTGGTGTATAAATGTGAGCAGTAAGAAACAAATGGTGCCCTCCCAGAATAGTAAGCTGAACCATTATATAAAGAATAACAAGAACTCAATAATTGGCTTGTAGGCTCAAATTTTAGTGTAAACAGAAAAGCGGGATGATACCGAAGAGTTGCATTTGTTTCTACCCTTTGCACGGCTATCCTACGACTCCACTCTTGGCAGAATTCCAGTGCAAGTAGAAGAACAAATCCAAGTCCTAAGACAGCCATAACACCTGTACCATATCTCTTCAAAGTTACAACATCATCACTAAGCGTTAAAATCTAATTTTTAAGAATGTCATTACTATAAGCAGGTAATGGTAAGAATGAGTGAGGTGTACATACCAATTAGGATTTCAACCAGTAGTGCAGCAACACCAGGAGTAATGGATTTTAACACAGTTAACAATCTACCAATTAAGAGTGCCACCCATAGTGGATTAAAATTAAAATAAACCTGTCATCGTAAAGAATGATTTGATGCAAAATTAACAGAAACAGTAGAGTTTTCACAAGATTAATATCCCAGTAGACTGGCTGTGGTTATCCACTTAACCCTCCATGATCAACCGTCGAAACCCAGAACATTTTAGAATCAATTGCTACAGGTAAACCAAAAAACATACTAGAAAGCTACAGCACCGGTTTCTATGTTTGCATTGCACCGAAACTCAATATCATCAATTACTAATGCTTTTAAAGTGCTAGAACGCCTAATCACAGGGAGATATAATGTGTCTTTCATCTCGCTCTCTAAAATTTGTTTATGGCATGCATAATAGTAGGCAAATAAACAACTAATACTCTAACCATCCAGAATTCAATCTTCGACGTTGTTTTAATGTTCAGCTTTAAATTTGATTCTGGCAATGAAACACTCTTGTTAGAAAATCAAAATCGCCAAAGCTTATATGAAACTCTTGCAACTAATAGGCTGTTATTAATAAAACAAGCAAAATTTATTGCTAGCCCTTCCACTTAAGCAGAGAATACCCACACTGTGCTCGGGCGCTGGAGCTGGTACGTTTACAGCAACTACTCTGCATGACAACAATAAGCAAATCAAAATGTCTGTTAGAAATAAGCTGATTTAACATAGGAAAGCAAATTTTGAATGTCTTACTGGCATATCTCGCACTTGTTGGATTCTTTTGTTCGAAACCAAGTATCAATGCAAGACTGATGTGCTTTTGCAAGACCACCTTTGCATTGGCAACCAAGATCTATGAGACCCTCCTCCTTCTCCTGTTGACAAACTCTGAAGAATAATGTAGATAGAAATGAGTTATGTGGTACTACAGATTATTTTAAATATTAATCTTCGAAAAACAAATTGAAGGCCAGAGAAGGTCATCATGCTAATTGACGGTATACTTAAGATTGTTGACTATGCCACAATAAATATGACGATCTGAACAAAGAATTTCTCAAGCCTCTATGATACCTGGATAGTGGAGACAGGATCACACGCGACATGCTCATACAGAAGATAGTTTATGGTTACCACTCTTAAGGCACAAAACGTAAGAGAAGCAGATAACCCGCCACTCTAAAGATACAGATCAAATCACCACTTCAGAGACACTCCCACGTCATTCTAATCCTAGGGCTCTAATGTCATCTATATGCATTACATGCTTCTTTTTTTGGTAAAGTGGAGTAGATTCATCTATTGACTAGCTTAGTGGTCATTGACTCGCATAAAAAACCATCCAATCTGCAGAAAAGTTTGCTTCACAATGAATATGCTGAATTTGACAATTCCAATCTTTTTCAATACTCCTGACATGCTTTAATTATATTAGAATGAGAATCAAAATGAGGAGTCTTTCGAAATTTTAACATTGGCACTCTTGAATCAAATTCTAAAATTATAAAATGAAAACCCTTGTCCCAACATAGCTTAAGACCATAATGTATTGCACTACATGCTTTTGACAAGATAATGAAACAGAAATTAGCAGTTAAACGTTGCACACTCCATTATTACGTCATATGTTTAGAAAGCATACCTAGGGCAATAACAACACTCTCAGACTAAATGAAATGTTTAGGACAATTAACATGATAATCAATGGAACCCCTACGAACATAGCCAACAAATACAGAAGAAGATGTGATGATCCACATTCTTACGAGGATCCATGGTCTCCGAAAACAATCAACTATTGAAAACATAAAATACGAAAGGCACATAAATGAGGATACTAGATGTATGAAATGTGATTGGTAGAAGATGCAGAAGAAATATCATGTACCTGCATTGGTCATGAGAACTAGTGGTCCTCGAAAAATACCCCTTTTTCGGAGAAGTCGCACGAGGCAATTCCTCTTCATTGGACTCCACATCTTTTGAATTTGGCTGTTGGCTGCTGAGTCACATGAGAATCGCCATCGATAACGAAAACCGTTAACAACGAAGGATTGGCCACATAGGCAGAATCCCCAACTAAGACTGGCTGTCCTTCCTCCTGAGGCAAAACTGGGATGTTTCCCTACTTCTCAGGGTCGGATCCGCTTAAATTTCCGGGGTGGTCACCACCTCTGCTGCTAGTCCCATTTGAACCTCTGTTCTCCATCTGATTGTTGTTTACAGCGTTTAGCACAATCCCTTTTGGTTCTAAAATATTTAATTCTCGTGAATTTCCCTAGCACCCTTACTCTTGATTCCAATTAAAGAAAACATTCCTCAAAAACTGCCGGTGGATCAAAACCCTAGAGATTACTTAATTTTAACGAGTAAAATTGTAAAATGCCATGCTTAAACCACCCCAAAAGTGTGCCTGAAACAGAATGCAACACACTTTCTCATTTCTTTGACTCTAAAAGTCTAAACTAACAATAAAATAAAATAACCAAATACTATAAAAACCAAAACCAATCAATCAGCGATAACCACCAAACAAGATGGAAAAGTTAATTTCAGCCCTGAAATTAGCTCAGACACACTGAACTTTTAGTGTGCACTGACCAAAAAAAAAAAAATGGTGTATTCAGTAGTAGAAATAAGAGGCGTGAAAATTTCTGTACAGAAAGGTGAGGAAAGTGTACCTGAAGAATGTTTGTTCCTTTGAATCACTCACTGCGGATTCTATTGGCAGTTGAGAGACGAAGAAGCAACAATTAAGAAGCAAGAGGAACAACAAACGATAGAATACATTTTGGCAGTTTCTTTTTCAGAATTTTATGCAACTAATTATGAATTTGACTTTGACTAAAACCAGCAGACGAACAATCCTTTGTTCATAACGCAACGCCGCCGAGTAAGGTTTGGTAATGATAGATTGGAACCTAAAACTTTTATTTGGGTTTTTTTCTGAAAACAAAAAATCCATTGAAGCGTTTGTTAATATTGGATTAAACTTTTAGTTCTGATCTTTTCTATGGTTAGAGAAAATTTTTGTCGACTTTGGGTCACTCACTGACCTTTCAATGCTCCTTTGCTAAATTTTACTAATGGTAAAAAAAAATCCCAAAAAGCTTGGGGTTCGAAACAAAGTGTCCTTTTTGCCAGGAAGTTAGACAATGGTAGTGAAAATGCCAGTTCTAACTTAAATTGAGGGCAAGGAAGATTGGTTCTTAAAGGAACTGAACCCAGACCTCAATCTTTCCTAGCATAAGCATCATTGCAGCAAAGTGAAAAGGTTTAGAATGACATGTCTGACAATATCTGTTGCAGAATTCATGATTCTTTCCCTTCAAATCTCTTGAATGACAAAATCAAAGAGTGTAAGAGTTACAAAAGTATAAGCCTATGGGAGTTTAACCAATTGTCAAGCAATCCCTCTCCTTTTTGAGTAGGGAATAAATTAAAATCCTTTAATTTCATTGTAAGGCACTTCTTTATTCCATTAAACAGTTTTTGGCCCCACAGTTGCAGCAGCTACTCTTATATTTAAACGTTTTCATTTTGAGCTTCAACTCCAAAGCATATTGTCCCACCATAGCCAACTTCTTCCTTCCGAACCCAAGCTTTTTTTTTCTTTTTTTGGTTTTCTCTTTCGAAATAATGCCTTTCGAAACAAGCAGGCCTGACCAGTCCAATGGTGAAGGAGATAAACAAAGCCATAGGCACCTTGACAAAGAAATCAAAGACATGGTCTCTGCCATAACTCGCCGCTTATCTGGTATTCATAAACCCGGATCAAGCCACCATGAAGAAGATGATGATGATGAGCATGGTGTGAGAATTATAACACTTACCGGAAACAATGCTGGAGCCACAATGCGAGGTGCGTTGGATGAAAAATCCAGTAGTCGTCCCCATGGGATTTCGCTTGGGGAGCCAGATGATGATAAATTGAGTACCTATGTTAACAGCAATTTCCAAGCTGTGAACAACTCGATCATGCTCGGCAGCAGCTACAGCACCAATGATCCAGGCGTCCATTTGGACATCTCAGATGTTCTTGAACCTGAGTGCAAGAAGCCAGTGGATAAGCCCAGGAGGAGGGGAAAGAAAAAAGAGAAGGATTCGACCAAAAGTGAACATTCCGATTAAGTTAATGAACGAGACATTGCAGCTGTAACATGGTGCAAAACTGCTGAAGAGAAGTCTTTGTCTAAGTCAATACATGCATAAAATAAATCTTTGTATTGCTTTACTACATATCCAAGACTATGTTTGCATGACAGCATGTAAAAGATAAAAAAAAGAAAAAATTAAGGGAATCTAAGTATTCCCATAGCAAAATTATGTTTTTGATATAGATACCATTTGGTTGTTTTTGCTTGATTGTTGGCCATGGTCTAGGGTGTCAAACATAAAAATAATGATAAATTAAGTGTTGAGCTTTCAAGTTTATATATTCATCCTCTTGAATCTTTAATTGCAAGCAGCCTTTCAAACTGACATTGTGGACATTGTACCCCATAGATATTAGAACTGCATCGTTATTATTCCATAAGTCATAAAATGGCTGGCAAAGTCTTAGAAATCCTAATATGCAATGTGTAGGCTGTGAAGGAAAAGTTATAAACTTCGTTGCATGTATTATCATGACTCTGAATCGTGGGTTCAATAGTGCATCCATCACTAAAATGGTGAAGCAGAGACTTTTTCCTTGATTTTCTATGTTCAGAAACAATTGGACAATAGAAGTTCAAATATATTTGGTGGTATTTATTAATAATTTTGTTTAAATAATGAAGCTGAAGCTAGGCCACCAAAAATGCTACTTGGCCTCCCGGAAACTTGAATCGCAAGAAACTGTGATGACTTGTGACTGATCAGCGTCTTGTTCCTGATCTTTTTGGCTTCTTGTTCACAAGAAACTGGTACCGATTGACCACGACTATTCTTTTGTGACTTTTATACGAGTCACCGCCATGCTACCTTCCTTCCAATGGCAGCTAAAAATGTCCGCCCCATCTATTGAATGATTTCATGCTATGGAATAACAATATTAAAAGCGTTTAGGAAACAGGCAGAGTTCTTGGTCCGGTCATTTACTCAGACATGCCTTGCAGATTATAATGCCGGAGGAGGATTTTGACTAAACTAGTTCCTAAAATATTGGCAAAAATATTTCAAATTCTTTTATTCCTCTAATCAACGCATTCATTACAGCAAGTTAATGAAGGAATTGCTTCTAATCTAGTGGCAAAACTGTTAAAAAAAAAGCAAATTTGATGTACAAGATCAAAGAATTGGGCACTCAGCCCACTTCTTGGTTTTCAAAGCTGCATCCAAGCAATCGATTCGGTTGGCTTGGATTTTAGGGATTGCCCTTGCAAAAATCTTGTGAATTGTTAAAGATTTGAGTCCAAACTTACACACTTAGCTATTGCCACCAGACAAAAGGCAGATAAGATGTTATGTCGGATTAGGACAACATCTCGCTTTAGACAGCTAGCTAGGACTCCTATTGCAAACATAACTTATCCAATTAAAATTGTGTTTTAATTATCCACATCAAAGTGACACTTTTTGTTTTCTACTTTGAGATGACATAACGCCCCACGAACTAAGAAAAAAAAAATCATTGATAGCATCTTGCATGGAGATGGGAACAAAACCATTTTGTAAGGATTTTGTGAGCCAGGTTTTAGCAGACACCTATTATTATTAATTTTCACCTCTGGGTTTGGACGCACCTATGTTGTCTCAACCTGGATTTTTTAGTAGTTGGTAAGAACTATACAAAAGAGTCATTATCGATTTCCTTAGAACCGCAGCCCTAAATCAAGACAAGATGTTATTTAGCAGTTGGACACAATTATCTTTTCACTTGGAATCTTAGCGATGAATGTAGCATCATCAAATTTCATTTAATATATTTCTCCATCCAGCAGACAGCAGGTGTAAATTAGAACTATCAAAATGCAAAACTGTGGCTTATAATTTGATTATTCATTTAATATATTTCTCCAGCAGACAGCAGGTGTAAATTACAGCATCAATAATATGAGCTTTATCATATTAAGGTTAAAGAAGCATTTTTTAAGCTATAAAAGAGATTTTATCGGTTAAATAATAAAAGAGATTTATAGAGTAAGGAGAGAAACTTTCAGCAACAAGTTACAATCTGATAACTAAATGCTTCACCTATTACCGTATGTAAATGACTGGTACAATCTTTGCGTTTTTACAGGCACAAAGTAAAGAATGATTAGTTGGTGAATGTTGTTGAACAAGTTATAAAGAACATAGAAAATGAAAGAATTGCATTAATCATTAATATCTGTGATTGGCTGATATGATCAACCAAGCTCAGAAGAAACATAGAGGTAAGGATCCCAAAAGCCATTAGCAATACTCCAACCGTTATTGTCACACTGCCCAAACTGCTGCTCGGATGGCCAAAAACCTTCAGTCGCTCCATCAATTTGAGGCATTGGTATGCTCACCATATTTGTTTTGCCGTTCATATTCATTTGTGATTCTATTGTGAACTGTTCTGAATATGACAAGTCCATCGTCGACTCAGTTGTCCCTGGAAGTGGCCATGTAGATGCGGCGGTTGTAGAAGTAGTGATATTGCACAAACCATTCGAAGGGTCTTGGTTTATATGTGTGCCCCATGCAGCTTCAAAAGACGATTTATTGGACCATATCATGCTTGTCATAGATGCAGTTTGGCTTTGGTCAGGTTGATGCCATTCAAACCCAACATGACCTGAAGCCACTTGATCACCATGTTCATGATTTAGGACCATGTCAGGCTTGCTAGAACCAGGATTTACGGGATCCTGAACAGGGTTCAAGTATCCAATTCCTTGAGGAGCCACTGCCACAGTTGTGGATCCTGACTCTCTGCTTACATTATTGTTGTTATGGGGAGAGTTAGAAGCAACACTAGGTTGCAAACCAGCGAGATTAGCAGCTGATAGGACTCTAAGCCCTTTGCCGTCAAGCAACTTGGCCTTGAGTGCACCGAGTAACCCATCAGCATCACTCCCCGTCCCACAGACTTCATCGAACGGGAAAGGCTGAATGTTATCCAGCGGGACGCGGTTGGCAGATGTATTTGAAGCCGACTGAGGCAGTTCAAAGTTGGTGCGCGCATTAGCTCCGCGCAAGGCTCGAGCAGCATTATCATAAGCTCGAGCCGCTTCCTCGGCAGTATCAAAAGTTCCAAGCCAAAGCCTCACCTTTTGTAAAGAGTCCTTGATCTCAGCCACCCATCTCCCCGACGGTCTCTGCCTAACTCCGACGAATCTATGATGACCTCTGGTTGATGACTTCCTTCTGCCACGCAATCCATCGGCATTGCCTGGAGTCCCCATGGTTAAAATTCTTTCCTTTCATCGAACCTTGAGAAGCCGAGCTCCAGGTCTTTTATAATCCTGATCTTCGAAAGGGTATCTTTTGTTATGCCATTAGTCGACAAACAAAGAAATACCAAAAAATGGTGCTTAAAATATTTATTATTTGCTATTTCCAGTGCAGGCCTAGTTGTTTATATCGACGCCATTACTAAAAACAATAGCAACCAATCAGACATTATCTTGGATTGTACTTTGAAACAATAAGAACCATACAGACTAAATCAATTCTTAAACCATTTTAAGAGAAGTGGCAAATAAAAGGATGAAGGGTTTTTTATGTTTTATTTGGAGGTTAAGTTACATTGTTCTTGTTTTGTAGCACCTATATTAATATAAAATATACCATTGAGTTTAATATCATAAGTTTGTGAATTTACCAAAACACTAAAAATAAATAATTAAAAAATAAATTAAAATTTCCTTTAATAAATAAACAAAAGACAACACAAAAAATGTTTTACAATATTCTAAAGACAAATCATATTTACAATTTTACCTTCATAGACTACAGTTACTTTTTACATTCAATCAAAATAATCAAATTTTACTATTAATTATGTCTTTTCTTATTTACTCATTAATTATTTTTATAATATTTTTTTCACCACTCACATGATGAGTGTGTCATGATATAGTTTTTTATTAATTTAAGAACATTTTCCTCAGCCTTTTATAACTCTATCCATAAGGGAGTGTGCCACGAGGCTCTAATGCCGAAGCTTAGGCGGTCTGATTACTATGCAGAACCTCGAATCCAAGAACTGATGACGAAGGAAAGGGCTGAACTAGGGTACTGTCGCCATTTCAAGGACTTTGTGGGTGGGCGGCATTGTTTTGGAAGCATCAAGTTTCCTGGGTGAGACAGATGTGAGACGTCTTGATCTGGAGTCCCTTGTGCAGTTCAACAACCGTGAAGTGATTGTTTACATGGATGACAGCAATAAATCTCCTGTCGGACAGGGTCTTAAATAAGCCTGCGAGGTGACACTTCTTAACATAAAAGTGCTTTGATAAAAAGACCAGGACAGCAGTACACGGAAGGGCCGAAAGTGGAGAAATATAAGTGAACGCTCAAAAGGAAGGCCGAGGACCAAGAAGCAGAGTTTCTGTCCTATGATCCCATCAAAGGAGGATGGAAGTTCAGGGTCAATCACTTCAGCACCTATAAGTTGGAAGATGGAGATGAAGAGGAAGAGGAAGATTACTCAG
>JBBYHO010536397.1:0-15669 GCA_038382025.1 Adansonia gregorii | reverse complement strand
AATATTGAGAGTTTATGCATGTTAGTAGTAAAATTATAAATACTTCTTGGAATATTATTATTATTATTATTATTATTTCAAGTAATGATAATTGGAGTCTGATAATAATATAACAAAGTGATAAGATAAATTAAAAAATATTAAATCTATAATAGATAATACCGTATCAAAAATTAAAAAAATCACATGTTAAACCAGCAACTAGGCCTAGCCATGAGCCAGACGACCTGTCCATAGGCCATACAGCCTGCCCAACACAATAGGCCCGGCACGATCAAGCCCAAGTCTTAGATTTTAAGTTTTAAGTATGCCTGAGCTAAAATAGTATTCTTTTTAAATAAAACAATATATTTTATTTAAATTTAATTATAAAATATGTAAATGTTAATGTAAAATAACTTTTTAGTATTATGAACAATAATTTGTACTTATATGGGTCTGCTACGACAAATTCGATCCTAAGCTTAGAATTCAAAAAATTTTTGGGCTATTGATAGGCCAGACAAGGCCAAATTCATGCCTAAGCTTAGAATTCAAAATTAAGTAAAAGTGATTACATTTAACATCAAATAAAAAATAATGTAAAATACCTGAACCTGACCTAAACTCGAACCCGAATTGGGCCAAAGCTGAAGTGGCCCGAACGCGAATAGACCCGAAGCTGAATTGGCCCAAACCTAAAATAGGCTGAACCTAAATTCGCCCGAACTTAAAAGAACCCGAACCCGAATTAGCCTAAACCCAAAAAAATCTAAACCTGAAATGACCCATCCTAAACCCACTTAAACCCGCCCCACTACCACCTCTAATTAGGATACACGATATTGATGCTTTAGTTGTGCAAGAAAACCTTTTTTTTTCCACCATTTTACTTATAATTAATGTTCATATAAGAAATGAGTCAAACTTGGATTCTCGTAATAATCTACATTCTTTTTCTTATGGGCACTATAATCATGCTCTCCATATTTTGATACACGATATTATTGCTTTGGATTTGCAAGATAACCTTTTCTTTTCACCATTTTACTTATAAGTAATGTTCATCCGTTAAATAAATTAAACTGGGATACTCATGATAATGGACATTCTTTTTGTTATGGGCACGAAAATCATGCTCTCCATATTAGGATACACAATATTGATGCTTTGGATTTGCAAGAAAAGCTTTTCTTTCCACCATTTTCCTTATAATTAATACACATCCATGAAATGAGTCAAAGTTGGATACTCATAATAATCTCCCTTCTTTTCATTATGGGCATGATAATAATACTCTCCACATTGGGATCCATAATATTGATGTTTTGGATTTGCACGAAAAGCTTTTCTTTCCACCATTTTACTTATAATTAATATTCATTTCTGAAATGAGTCAAACTTCGATACTCCTAACAATCTTTATTTTTTTCATTATGGGCACTACAATCATGTTCTCCATGTTGGGATACATGGTATTAATGCTTTAGATTTGCGTGAAAAGCTTTTCTTTTCACCATTTTACCTATAATTAGTATTCATGCATGAAATAAGTCAAACATGGATATTCATAATAATCTACATTCTTTTTCTTATGGGTACAACAATCATGCTCTCATCATTGGGATACATGATATTTATGCTTTATATTTGCAAGAAAAGCTTTTCTTTCCACCATTTTACTCATAATTAATGTTCCTCTATAAACTAAGTCAAACTTGGATACTCATCATAATCTACATTTTTTTATGGGCACTGCAATCATGCCTTCCACATTGGGATACACGATATTGATGCTTTGGATTTGCAAGAAAAGCTTTTCTTTCCACTATTTTGCTTATAGCTAATGTTCATCCGTGAAATGAGTCAAACTTGGATACTCCTAATAATCTCCATTCTTTTCATTATTGGCCCTATAATCATTTTTTCCACTCGGGATACATGATATTGATTCTTTAGATTTGTAGGAAAAGCTTTTTTTTCCACCATTTTTCTTATAATTAATGTTTATTCATGAAATGAGTCAGACTGGGATACTCATAATAATCTCCATTCTTTTCATTATGGACACTACAATCATGTTCTCCTTATTGGGATACATAATATTGATGCTTTGGATTTCCAAGAAAATCTTTTCTTTCCAACATTTTCCTTATAAATAATGTCTATCTGTGAAGTGAGTCAAACTTCGATACTCGTAATAATCTACATTCTTTTTGTTTTGGGCATTACAATCACGATCTCCACACTGGGATACACGATATTGATGCTTTAGATTTGCAAGAAAGCTTTTCTTTCCACCATTATCCTTATAATTAATGTTCATCTGTGAACGAAGTCAAACTTGGATACTTCTAATAATCTCCATTTTTTTCATTATGGGCACTACAATCATGTTCTCCATATTGGCATACAGGTACTGATGCTTTATATTTGCAAGAAAAGTTTTTCTTGCCACCATTTTACTTATAATTAATGTTTATCCATGAAATGATTCAAACCTGGATACTTATAATAATCTACATTCTTTTTTGTTACGCGCACTACAATCATGCTTTCCATATTGGGATGCATGATATGGCCTTTTATTTCCACCATTTTACTAATAATTAATGTTTATTTGTGAAATGAGTTAAACTTGGATACTAGTAATAATCTACGTTCTTTTTGTTATGGGCACTAAAATCATGCTCTCCATACTAGGGTACACGATATTGATACTTTGGATTTGCAAGACAAGCTTTTCTTTCCACCATTTTCCTTAAAATTAATGTTCATCCGTGAAATGAGACAAATATGGATAGTCATTATAATCTCTATTCTTTTTATTATGGGCACTACAATCATGTTCTCCACATTGGGATCCACGATATTGATGCTGTGGATTTGCAAGAAAATCTTTTCTTTTCACCATTTTACTCATAATTAATCTCTATCCGTGAAAAAAACCAAACTTAAATACTCATAATAATCTATATTACTTTTGTTTTGGGCATCGTAACCATGTTCCCCACTTTGGGATACGCAATATTGATGCTTTGGATTTGCAAAAAAGTCTTCTTACCATCATTTTGTTCAAAATTAATGTTCATCCATGAAATGTGTCAAACTTGGAGACTAGTAATAATCTACATTCTTTTTGTTATGCTCATGACAATCATGATCTCCACATTGGGATACATGATATTTATGCTTTGGATTTGCAAGAAAAGCTTTTCTTTACACCATTTTACTTCTAATTAATGTTCATCCATTAAATGAGTCAAACTTAGATACTTGTAATAATCTACATTCTTTTCATTACAGGCACTACAATCAGAGTCTCCATATTGGGTTACATGATATTGATGCTTTGGATTTGCAAGAAAAGCTTTTCTTTCCACCAATTTACTTTAATTAATGTTAATTTGTGAAAGGAGTCAAACTTGGATACTCATAATATTTTATATTCTTTTCATTATAGGCACTATAATCATGGTCTCCACATTGGGTTGCACGATGTTGATGCTTTGGATTTGCAAGAAAAGCTTTTCTTTCCACCATTTTACTATAATTAAGGTTCAACTGTGAATTGAATCAAACTTGGATACTCCTAATAATCTCTATTCTTTTCATTATGGGCACTACAATCATGTTCTCCACATTGGGATACACAATATTGATGCTTTAGATTTGCAAGAAAAGCTTTTCTTTCCACCATTTACATATAATTAATGTTCATTCATGAAATGAGTCAAACTTGGATACTCATAATAATCTACATTCTTTCTATTATAGGCACTACAATCATGGTCTCCATATTGGGATAAATGATATTGATGCTTTGGATTTGTAAGAAAAGCCTTTCTTTCCACCATTTTGCTTATAATTAATGTTTATCTATGAAATAAGTCAAACTTGGATCTTCTAATAATCTCCATTCTTTTCATTATGAGCACTACAATTATGTTCTCCACATTGAGATACACAATACTGATGCTTTAGATTTGTAAGAAAAGCTTTTCTTTTCACCATTTTACTTATAATTAACATTTATCTGTGAAATGACTCAAACTTAGACACTCATAATAATGTACACTTTTTTTGTTATGGGCGCTACAATCATGCTCTCTACATGATATTGATGCTTTAGATTTGCAGGAAAAGCTTTTTCTTTCCATCATTTTACTTATAATTAATGTTCATCCGTGAAATGAGTCAAACTTGGATACTCTTAATAATCTTTATTCTTTTCATTATCGGTGCTACAATCTTGTTCTCCACATGGGGATGCATGATATTCATGCTTTAGATGTAGAGGAAAAGCTTTTTTTTCACCATGTTTCTTATAATTAATGTTCATCCGTGAAATGAGTCAGACTTGGATACTTGCAATAATACCTATCTTTTTCATTATGGACACTGCAATCATGTTCTCCTCATTGGGATACACAATATTGATGCTTTGGATTTCTAAGAAAATCTTCTCTTTCCACTATTTTCCTTATAATTAATGTCCATCCGTGAAATGAGTTAAACATGGATACTCAAAATAATCTACATTCTTTTTATTTTAGGCATTATAATCACGATCTCCACACTCAGATAAACGATATTGATGCTTTGGATTTGCGAAAAAGCTTTTCTTTCCACCATTATCCTTAAAATTGATGTTCATCTGTGAAAGGAGTCAAAGTTGGATACTCTTAATAATCTCTTTTCTTTTTATTATGGGCACTATAATAATGTTCTCCACATTGGCATGCGCGTACTAATGCTTTAAATTTGCAAGAAAAGCTTTTCTTTCTACCATTTTACTTGTAATTAATGTTCATCCGTGAGATAAGTCAACCCTGGATACTCATAATAATCTACATTCTTTTTGTTATGGGCATTACAATCGTGCTCTCCACATTGGGATGCACGATATTGTCTTTTCTTTTCACTATTTTACTAATCATTAATGTTCATCCATGAAATAAGTCAAATTGGATACTAGTCGTAATCTACATTTTTTTTGTTATGGGCACTATAATTATGCTTTCTACATTGCGATTCACGATATTGATGCTTTGGATTTGCAAGATAAGCTTTTCTTTCCACCATTTTCCCTATAATTATTGTTCATCTATGAAATGAGACAAACATGGATACTCATTGTAATCTCCATTCTTGTCATTATAAGCAATACAATCATGTTCTCCACATTGGGATACATGATATTGATGCTTTGGATTTGCAAAAAAATCTTTCCTTTCCCTATTTTACTCATAATTGCTATCCATCCGTGCAAAGAGCCAAACTTGGATACTCATAATAATCTACATTATTTTTGTTTGGGCACCATAATCATGTTCTCCACATTGGGATACATGATATTGATGCTTTAGATTTGCAAGAAAAGCTTTTCTTTCCATCAGTTACCTATAATTAGTATTCATCCATGAAATAAGTCAAACATGGATATTCGTAATAATCTACATTCCTTTTCTTATGGGCACAACAACCATGCTCTCATCATTGGGATGCACGATATGTATGCTTTGCATTTGCAGGAAAAGCTTTTCTTTCCACCATTTTACTTATAATTAATGTTCCTCCGTGTAATGAGTCAAACTTGGATACTTATAATAATCTACTTTTTTTTTGTTCTGGGTCACTACAATAATGTTCTCCATGTTAAGATACATAATATTGATGCTTTGGATTAGCAAAAAAGCTTTTCTTTCCACCATTTCCTTATAATTAATGTTCACTTATGAAATGAGCCAAACTTGGATACTCATAATATTCCATGTTCTTTTTGTTATGGGCATGACAATCATGCTCTCCATATTGCGATTCACGATATTAATGCTTTGGATTTGCAAGAAAAGCTATTCTTTTCATCATTTTTCTTATAATTAATGTTTTATTTATGAACTGAGTCAAACTTAGGTGCTCATAATAATCTACATTTTTTTTCTTATGGACATGACAATCGTGCTCTCCACATTGGGATACATAATATTGGTGCTTTAGATTTGCAAGAAAATCTTTTCTTTCCACCATTTTCCCTATAGTTAATGTTCATCCATGAAATGTGTCAAACTTTGATACTGGAAATAATCTACATTCTTTTTGTTATGGGCACTACAATTATGCTTTCTATACTGGGATACAGGATATTGATGCTTTGCATTTGTAAGATAAGCTTTGCTGTCCACCATTTTCCCTATAATTAATGCTCACCTGTGAAATGAGATAAACTTAGATACTCATTTAATCTCCATTTTTTTTCTTTTTGAACACTACAATCATGTTCTCCATATTAGGATACAAGATATTGACGCTTTGGATTTACAAGAAAAGCTTTTCTTTCTACCATTTTACTTATAATTAATGTTCATCTGTGAAATGAATCAAACTTGGATACTCCTAGTAATCTTCATTCTTTACATTATGGGCACTACAATCATGCTCTCCATATTGGGATACATGATATTGATCTTATAGATGTGCAAGAAAAGCTTTTCCTTCCATCATTTTACTTATAATTAATTTTTATTTGTGAAATGAGTCAAACTTGGATACTCGTAATAATCTATATTTTTTTTATGGGCACTACAATCACGTTCTCTACATTGCGATACACGATATTGATGCTTTGGATTTGCAAGATAAGCTTTTATTTCCTTCATTTTCCTTATAATTAATGTTGTCATATTAATCAACATTCATTTTTTTATGCGCACTACAATCATGCTCTCCATATTGCGATACATGATATTGACGCCTTGGATTTGCAAGAAAAGCTTTTCTTTCCACTATTTTTCTTATAATTAATGTTCATCCGTGAAATGAGTCAAACTTGGATACACCTAATAATCTCCATTCTTTTCATTATAGGCAGCGCAATCATGTTCTCCACATTGGAATACATGATATTGATGCTCTAGATTTTCAAGAAAAGCTTTTTTTTTTCACCATTTTTTTTATAATTAATGTTCATCAGTGGAATGAGTCAAACTTGAATACTCCTAATAATCTCCACTCTTTTCATTATAGCTGCTACAATCATGTTCTCCACGTTGGGATACAAGTCATTGATGCTTTGGATTTGCAAGAAAAGCTTTTCTTTCCACCATTTTCCATATAATTAGTGTTCATCCGTGAAATGAGTCAAACTTGGATACTCCTAGGAATCTTCATTCTTTTCATTATGGGTGCTACAATCATGTTCTCCACATTAGGATACACGATATTGATGCTTTAGATTTGCAAGAAAAGCTTTTTTTTCCACCATTTTACCTATAATTAATGTTCATTTGTGAAATAAGTCAAGCTTGGATACGCGCAATAATCTACACTCTTTTCTTCTGGGCATAACAATCATGCTCTGCACATTGGGATACATGATATTGATGCTTTAAAATTGTAAGAAAAGCTTTTCTTTCCATCACTTTACCTATAATTAATGTTCATCTGTGAAATAAGTCAAGCTTTGATACTCGTAATAATCTGCATTCGTTGGTCATGGGCACAACAATCATGCTCTCCACATTGCAATACATGATATTAATGCTTTGCATTTGCAAGAAAAGCTTTTCTTTCCACCATTTTACTTACAATTAATGTTCATTCATGAAATGAGTCACACTTAGATACTCATCATAATCTACATTCTTTCTGTTCTAGGTCACTACAATTATGTTCTCCGCATTGGGATACATGATAGTCATGCTTTGGATTTGTAAAAAAGCTTTTCTTTCCATATTTTCCTTATAATTAATGTTCATTCGTAAAATGAGTCAAACTTGGATACTCATAATAATCCATATTCTTTTTGTTATGGGAATGACAATTATGCTCTCTACATTAGGATACATGACATTGACGCTTTGAAATTGCAAAAAAACCTTTCTTTCCACCATTTTACTTAGAATTAATGTTCATCTACGAAATGAGTCAAACTTGGGTACTTGTAATACTCTCCATTCTTTTTGTTATGGGTACCACAATCATGTTCTACCTTTTGGGGTACACAATATTGATGCTCTGGATTTACGAGAAAAGCTTTTTCTTCCACCATTTTACTTATAATTATGTTCATCCATGAAATAAGTCAAACTTAGATACTCGCAATAACTTACATTTTTTTATAGGCACTATAATCATGGTCTCCATATTGGGTTACATGATATTGATGCTTTGGATTTGCAAGAAAAGCTTTTCTTTCCACCATTTTATTTATAATTACTGTTCATCTATGAAATAAGTTAAACTTGGATACTCGTAATAATCTATATTTTTTTTGTTATAGGGGCTACAATCATGCTCTCTACATTAGGGTACACGATATTAACGCTTTGGATTTGCAAGAAAAGCTTTTCTTTCTACCATTTTGCTTATAATTAATGTTTATCCGTGACATGATTCAAACTTGGATACTCCTAGTAATCTCCATCCTTTTCATTATGGGCATTACAATCATGTTCTCCATATTAGGATAAACGATATTGATCCTTTAGATGTGCAAGAAAAACTTTTCCTTCCCCTATTTTACTTATAATTAATTTTCATTTGTGAAATGAGTCAAACTTGGATTCTTGTAATAATCTATATTCTTTTTTTTATGGGCACTACAATCACACTCTTTACATTGCGATAGACGATATTGATGCTTTGGATTTACAAGATAAGCTTTTCTTTCATCCATTTTACCTATAATTAATGTTCTCATATTAATCAACATTCATTTTGTTATGGGCACTACAATCATGCTCTCCACATTGGGATACACGATATTGATGCTTTGGATTTGCAAGAAAAGCTTTTCTTTCCACTATTTTCCTTATAATTAATGTTCATCCGTGAAATGTGTCAAACTTGGATACACCTAATAATCTCCATTCTTTTCATTATAGGCACTGCAATCATGTTCTCCAGATTGGAATACATGATATTGATGCTTTAGATTTGCAAGAAAAGCTTTTCTTTCCACCATTTTGCCTATAATTAATGTTCATCCATGAAATGAGCCAAACTTGGATACTCATAATAATCTACATTTTTTTTGTTATGGGTACAACAATGATGCTCTCCACATTGAGATACACGATATTGATGCTTTGCGTTTGTAAGAGAAGCTTTTCTTTTCACCATTTTACTTATAATTAATGTTCATCAGTGAAATGAGTTAAACTTGGACACTTGTAATAATCTACATTCTTTTTGTTCTGCGTCACTACAATCCACATTGGGGTACATGTTATTGATCCTTCAGATTTGCAAAAAAGCTTTTTTTTCCACCATTTTCCTTACAATTAATATTCATCCATGCAATGAGACAAACTTGGATACTCATTAGAATCTCTATTCTTTTCGTTATGGGCACTGCAATCATGTTTTCCACATTGGGATACACAATATTGACGCTTTGAATTTGCAAGAAAAGCTTTTCTTTCCACCATTTTCCTTATAATTAATGCTTATCCATGAAATGAGTCAAACTTGGATACTCATAATAATCTACATTCTTTTTATCATGGGCACTACAATCATGCTCTCCACATTGGGATACATGATATTGATGCTTTGGATTTGCAAGAAAAGTTTTTCTTTCTGCCATTTTACTTATAATTAATGTTCATCTATGAAATCAGTCAAACTTTAGTACTCGTAATAATTTATATTCTTTTTATTGTGGGCACTACAATCAAGCTTTCCATATTAGGATGCACAATATCGATGCTATAGATTTACAACAAAAGCCTTTTTTTTTGCCAGTTTACTTATAGTTAATGTTTATCCATGCAATGAATCAAACTTGGATACTTTTAGTAATCTCTATTCTTTTCATTATGGGCACTACAATAATGTTCTCCAGATCGGGATACATGATATTGATGCTTCAGATTTGCCAGAAAAGCTTATCTTTCCACCATTTTAATTATAGTTAGTGTTCATCCGTGAAATGAATCTAACTTGGATACTTCGAGTAATCTCTATTCTTTCTATTATGGGCACCACAATAATGTTCTCCACATTGGGATACATGATATTAATGCTTTGCATTTGCACGAAAAGCTTTTTTTTCTACCATTTTATTTATAATTAACGTTCATTTGTGAAATTAGTCAAACTTGGATGCTCATAATAATCTAGGTTCCTTTTGTTTTGGGTCACTACAATCATGTTCTCCATAATGGGATACGTGATATTGAGGCTTTGGATTTGGAAAAAAGCTTTTCTTTGCACTATTTTTCTTATAATTAATGTTCATCCATGAAATGAGTGAAACTTAGGTACATGTAATAATCCACATTCTTTTTGTTATGGGAATGACAATCATGCTCTCCATATTGGGATGCATGATATTGATGCTTTCGATTTGCCAAAAATGCTTTTCTTTCCACCATTTTACTTATAATTAATGTTCATCCGTGAAATGAGTCACTCTTGGATACTTGTAATAATCTCTTTTCTTATTGTTATGGGTACTACAATCGTGTTCTCCCCTTTGGAGTACACGATATTGGTGCTTTGGATTTGCAAGAAAAGCTTTTCTTTCCACCATTTTGCTTTTAATTAATGTTTGTTTGTGAAAAGAGTCAAACTTAGATACTCATAATAATATATTTTTTTTATGGGCACTACAGTCATGGTCTCCATGTTAGGTTACAGGATATTGATCCTTTGGATTTGCAAGAAAAGTTTTTTTTCCACTATTTTACTTATAATGAATGTTCATCTATGAAATAAGTCAAACTTGGATACTCATAAATAAACTACATTCTTTTTGTTATGGGCACGACAACCATGACCTCCACATTAGGATACATAATATTGATGCTTTGGATTTGGAAAGAAAGTTTTTCTTTCCATAATTTTCCTTTTAAGTAATGTTCATCTGTGAAATGAGTCAAACCTGGATACTCATCATAATCTCCATTCTTTTTGTTATGGGCATTACAATCATGCTCTTCACATTGAGATACACGATATTGATGCTTTGGATTCGCAAGAAAAGCTTTTCTTTTGACCATTTTACTTATAATTGATGTTCATTGATGAAATGAGTTAAAATTGGATATTGATAATAATCTACATTCTTTTTGTTTTAGGCACTACAATCATGTGCTCCACATTGGGATACTCGATATTGATGCTTTGGATTTGCAAAAAAGCTTTCCTTTCAACCATTTTCCTTAAAATTAATTTAATCCATGAAATGAGTAAAACTTGGATACTCATAATAATCTACATTCTTTTTATTATGGGCATGGCAATCATGCTCTCCACATTAGGATACACGATGTAGATGCTTTGGAATTGCCAGAAAAGCTTTTCTTCCATCCATTTTACTTATAATTAATGTTCATCCGTGAAATGAGTCAAACTCAGATACTCATAATAATCGCCATTCTTTTTGTTATGGTACTACAATCGTGTTCTCCCCTTTGGGATACACAATATTAATGCTATGGATTTACATGAAAAGCTTTTCTTTCCACCATTTCACTTATAATTAATGTTCATCCGTGAAATGAGTTAAACTTGGATTTAATGTTCCCGTGAGATGAGTTAAACTTGGATTTAATGTTCATCCGTGAAATAAGTTACACTTGGATGCTCAAAATAATCTACATTCTTTTTGTTATGGGCACTACAATCATGCTCTCAACATTGGGATACATGGTATTGATGCTTTGGATTTGTAAAAAAAAAAATTTCTTTCCATCATTTTCCTTTAATTAATGTTCATTCGTGAAATAAGTCAAACTTGGATGTTCATAATAATCTCCATTCTTTTTGTTATGGGGATGACAATCTTGCTTTCCATATTGGGATGCACGACATTGATGCTTTGGATTTGCAAGAAAAGCTTTTCTTTCCACCAGTTTTCTTATAGTTAATGTTCATTCGTGAAATGAGTCAAAATTGGATACTCCTAATAATCTCTATTCTTCTCATTATGGTCACTACAATCGTGTTCTCCACATTGGATTACACGATATTGATGCTTTAGATTTGTGAGAAAAACTTTTATATCCACCATTTTTTTTATAATTAATGCTTATCCGTGAAATGAGTTAAACTTGGATACTCGTAATAACTTACAATTTTTTTGTTATGGGCACTACGGTGATGCCCTCCACATTAGGATATGGGATATTAATGCTTTGGATTTGCAAGAGAAGCTTTTCTTTTTGCCATTTTACTTATAATTAATATTGAACTGTGAAATTAGTCAAACTTAGATACTCTTAATAATCTCCATTCTTTTCATTACGGGCATTACAATAATGTTTTGCACATTGGGATACGTGATATTGATGCTTTACATCTACAAGAAAAGCTTTTCTTTCCACCAATTTACTCAAAATTAATGTTTATCCATGAAATGATTTAAACTTGGATACTCATAATAGTTTGCATTCTTTTTGTTACAGGCACTACAATCAGGCTCTTCACTTGGGGCTACATGATATTAATGCAAGAAAAGCTTTTCTTTCCACCATTTTCCTTATAATTAATGTTCTCATAATAATCAACATTCATTTTGTTTTGGGCACTACAATCATGCTCTCCACATTGGGATACACGATATTGATGTTTTGGATTTGGAAGAAAAGCTTTTCTTTCCACTATTTTCCTTATTATTAACGTTCATCCGTGAATTGAGTCAAACTTGGATACACCTAATAATCTCTATTCTTTTCATTATGGGCACTGCAATTATGTTCTCCATATTGGGATACACGATATTAATGCTTTGGATTTGCAAGAAAAACTTTTTTCCTCCATTTACCTTATCATAATGCTCATCAGTGAAATGAGTCAAACTTGGATGCTCGTAATAATCTACATTCTTTTTGTTGTGAGCACTTTAATCACACTCTCCATGTTGGGATACACAATATTGATGCTTTAGATTTGCAAGAAAAGCTTTTCTTTTAGCCATTTTACTTATAATTAATGTTCATCTATTAATCAAGTCTAACTTGGATACTCTTAATAATCTCTACTCTTTTCATTACGGGCACTACAATGATGTTCTCCATATGGGGATAAACGAATTTGATGCTTTAGGTTTGCAAGAAGAGCTTTTCCTTCCACCCGTTTACTTATATTAATGTTCATCCGTAAAATGAGTCAAACTTTGATACTCGTAATAATCTACATTCTTTTTGTTGAGGGAACTACAATCATGCTCTCCACATTAGGATACACGATATTGATGCTTTAGATTTGCAAGAAAAGCTTTTCTTTTCACCATTTTCATTATAATTAATGCCCATCCGTGAAATGATTCAAAGTTGGATACTCATTATAATCTCCATTCTTTTCATTATGGACACCACGATCATGTTCTCCACATTGGGATACACGATATTAATGCTTTGGATTTGCAAGAAAATCTTTTATTTCCACCATTTTACTTATAATTAATGTCCATCTATGAAATGAGTCAAACTTGGATGCTGTAATAATCTACATTCTTTTTGTTATGGGCATGACAATCATGCTCTACATATTGGGATACACGATAGTGATGCTTTGGATTTGTAAGAAAAGCTTTTCTTTCCACCATTTTACTTATAAATAATGTTCATCTGTGAAATAAGTCAAACTTAGATGCCTATTAAAAGCTATGATTTGAGTTACAAAACTTAAAACATCGATCTCGTGGTCTACGTAATGCAAAGATTCACCGTTTGGGTTCGGGAGTTGGTTACGCGTGATGAGGTATGAACCTTTTCACAATGCCCGAAATTGGTACCTTACTAACTATGTCTTATCTCAGTTTCAATTCTTTCGATCTTAACTTGTCATTATTTCGATATAACCCCTTTTAATGCATGAATCTTATAGAAATACAAATCCAGGTATTGATGAAAAAGATTTAATCTCATATAGTCCCTGGAGAGATGGGGTATATAGAGATTTTTAATAAAATGGCCTCTGGATTTTACTTTGAAAATGGAATGTACCACTTTGGGCACTGAAGAGATACCCAAGCGGAACATTACCTTTAATTTTGTTTGGAAACATTTTGAAAACATGAATGCAAATAATCATCATAAAGAAATCATTTTAGTAAGATAATAAATGAAATAACATAACATGGATCATTTAATGCAATGATAAAGAAAATGGGTGGACTATGGGAATTTATCTCACTGTTGGCATCGATTATCTATGAATAACCGAATCGACTATTTTCGAGATGCATCTGGTTTTCTTTATTAAATGAGATTTATTTGACATATTCATAGAAGCTCGAGAAGGACAAAAAAATTAATTGTAATTAAAAGATAGGGTTGAAGTATCTTTTTGAAAAGATGGGGTTGGAGTATCCCCATGGATGACAAATAATTTTGACAAAGAAAGTTCCTTTTAATCTTACCAATTTTGAAAAGCGACGTTGGAGTATCCCCTCAGAAGGTCGAGGTTGAAGTATCCTCGTGAATGACAACTTTAAAATTCAAAAAATTAGTGAGCATTCGACAATTTTTGGCAAAAAGATTTACTGTGAATAAGGATGATAAATATGTAAAATATGTTTGTGCCTTGATATGAGCTTGTGGGATGTTAAAGTATATTCTCGAGTCAGATCGAGGTGATACGAAGACATTCAAATGTCTTGAGACAAAATTCAGGAAAAACAACTTATTTTGACCATGACCAAAAATAGGGGACAGAATCGCGCTATCCTGCTTCCCGAATTTATTCTAAATTGGTTTGAAGGATTTAGAGGGTGCACAAGATATGGCTAGAAACCTAACTCGACGAGGGTCAATTTACAAATATTCCCAATGTCCTAGGAAGTCATTTTTTAAGGGAATAAATTTTCAAATTTGGATTGATTGTACTGCTGGCAGAGCATATGAGGGACAAGGGGTGTCAAAATTTGAAAAATCATTTAGGACTTATTTGATATTAGAAAATTGTAAATAATACCTTTCCAGGTAGGGAATTTCATGAACTTCCTAGGAAAAATATTTGAAAATTTTGGAAAAATCATTTAGTAGGCCTGAATGGCCTAACCAAAATACATGTTCGAATTTTAGAGGTTCTGGATAGTTTAGACTTGAAAAATCATAACTCTCTCATCCAGAATGATCCTGGGGTGAATAAGACATCGTTTTAAAGATAATTCAACATGCTTTGATAGCAAAATATTAGAAAATTCATGAAAAATCGTTTGGGACTTTAAAGGATTTTTCAATTTGCAACAATTGTGTTGCTAGCAAGGGACAAAGCAAAGTAGGGGATCTCTTATTTTTTATGTCTACAGGTCCAAGCCTGAGTCAATGACATTCGAACGTCTATGACTGAAGGGAAAGAGTGGCATAAGCATCACAAGCTCATTTGCACAGCCCTGGAGTAGTTTGGGATGATGAAACAGCCCATTAATCATACCACTCAAGGTTTTGACTCAAGAAAAAGGCACAAACATTTTGAGGATAAGTGTAAAGCCATTTTTGTTGGAAAATCAAAAGATTTGAGCTTGTTTAACCAAGATTCTAGATCTGGAAACTTAATTTTCCCTAAGATATCTTGCTAGCTTTAAGGACAATGCTAAGCCCATGCTAATCCTCATTGGTTAAGGTTAACATGCTTGGCTTGGGGGTTTTTGAAAATCAATTTTTTATCATCCATCAAACATGCATTTTGACAACAAACATACAAGGGGATGGCACACAACATGAATGGGGATGCTAA
>JBBYHO010536376.1:0-15673 GCA_038382025.1 Adansonia gregorii | reverse complement strand
GAATTTTGCACACCCCTAGCTATTGTCTATGAGAACCTTTGGTAAAACATAACCTTTACAGTGTGTGGTGATATAAATGGCTTTATAGTTACCTCTACCTTCGAGTAAGATCTCATCATCAGTGAAAAAGATGTAGTTGCCTAGAGTAATATTGTTCATGCGATGATCCAACTTTTCTATTGAAATGTCTAGCAGCACACATGCCTCATTCAACACTTTTAAGAACACGTTTCAATGCACTTATAAATTTAAAAGTACGGATGACATAAAAATCTTAGTCGATTTTTTGCTTAATTGGTCAACAATGTTGTACTTGCTATGCTTGATGAACTTAAAAAACTTAGTGGCTTCTTTTTCATTCTCCACTTTTTTAATTTTTCTAGATTCAAGGTCCTTTGTCTCATCATGAGATGTGATGACTACCAAAAAGGTGTTGCTCTTTTGAACTTTTTGAATTGGAAGAGCTACCACTCAGTTGAACTTCTTGAATAGGAAGAGCATAACATCCACCTCTACAAGTTTAGTGACTGACTCCTAACATGTTAACAGTAGTGGTTAACTAGGTGGGCACCCCGATCATCATATTTCAGCCCTGGTATTTCAAAAGGATAGCTTTGTCACTCTTGTATGGGAATGAAACGAGGGCTTTTATGATCAATTTTTGCATAAGCATCAAGGAACTTGCCCTGGACTTTAACTATCCATTGTAGATAATAAAAGGCCATCCTATCCCATATAGTGTTTATGTTGTTTCTTCTTTAATCATATTTAGGAATGCACTAAGAAATGCTTGCTTCTTATCGTAGAATTCAATTCTGCCCTTATTCAACATCCATTGAACCTTTCCATGAAATTCTTTGTATGTTTATGGAGTATGACTACAGATGGTGTGGAAGTTTCAAAAATTGTCAAATTCTTCTTTTAACCTTTCAACTACATTGAGCATTCCTGCTCGAATTAATATCTTTTAGACCAGACTCATTGGTTTTTTGACTTCTTTTATGATTTTCTTGACCTTGCAATCATTCTTGACACTAACCATTGTTAGCTTTGAACTAATTATAATTTCAATATAATTACAACTTAAAGCTAAATTAGCTTGTTTGGAAAAATATTTTCAAAATTACGTTATTTATTTAAATCTAAAATAATGTTTCAAATATATAATATTACCTAGAATATTTTTAGATGAATTTGACTGAGATACAAGCTAAGAAAAATGAGTTTATAAGATATTTTTTATGAATGTATCAACACATAATATCAAGGTATTGATACTATGTGCAAAACCCTTCAAAGTATTGATACAAGTACTTAAGTATCGATACAGACTTGTTGGTATCGATACAAGTGCTTGGTTGTAGCTTAAGTTACATGAAACCCTTATTTGTATTGACACAACTTAGCCTAATATCGATACAACATGCTTAGTATCGATATAAGAAGTTTCTAATATTGATACAAGTTACATAGTTCAATAAACTTGTTTATAGTATTGATATGTGGCCATATTTTTATTCAAGTATCAACAAATAGATGTTCTATATCGACACACAGCCAAAATTTTTGATTCGGTATCGATATAAGATGCTCTAAATCTTGATGCATGAGGAGCATATTTGAACATTAGGCCAAATTTTTAAGTCTGCAATGGCTACACCATAGTTAAACATCTTGAACATCGATGTAAGCTTTTGTAGCTATAAACAGAGGCTTCCAGTAGTTCCAAACAAAAAGAACCATCAAGAAAGTATCAAGAAGCAACAAGAAATAATACTTTGACCATTAAAGATCATATTCTTCAAAGTTTTCATTTTCTTCATATTTCTATACATTTGTTCTATATATTTTCATCTTGCACTTAAAACTCTAGTAAACACCTGCCTTCTAGATGTCTTAATCAATTTACAGACACTTTTATTCATATCATAAGCGGTTTAAGTAGATTGAGTGAAGTTACTTAAAATTTAAGGTGTAATTCTTAAAGGGATCATAAGGTTTTATCTAAGTCTTTAAACGATAGTGAGTTATGATTAAAAGGTTCTAATTAAGCATTCAAAAGATAGGAAGTTGTATGGTTATGCCTTAGCTTTAAAGGTAGAATTTTTCAATAATGAATTCAATGAATCATCTTGGCAAAAAAATGCAAAAAAAGAGAGGATGTAGGCTCCACGTTGAAGGATCGAACCTCTATAAATAGTTTATTTGCTTATCTTACCCTTAACTCCTATATGTTTACATTTACTTTTTATTTTACTTTAAATTTTGACTTACGACTAGAACTTTTATAAAACCAATTCCTCATTAGTTTAACCAATATGTTGAGCTAACAATTGTATCAAAGCTTGTGTTTTAAATTTGTAGGTTTAACCATCTTGGGAAAAATCCATTATAGCTCAAAGAATGGCACGTTCAACTATGGCATTTAAAGCTTCAAGAATATCATTGAAAATCATAAGCCAAGATAAAATCTCTCTCATGGCATTTGAAATAAGTTTAAATGTATTAGACTTGAAGGCCATTCCATTGAGAAACGACCACTCTTCAATGATGAAAATTACTCTTGTTGGAGGATAAAGATAAAGGTTTTCATTTAAGCCAATGACTAGAGGTGTGGACGGTCATCATCAAAGGACCACAAATTCTTAAAAAAGAATGGGAGATGTTATTGTGCTAAAAAAAAAAGATAAATGGAATGAGCAAGATATAAGGATGGCACAATTGAATGACAAGGCCATGCACACACTATTTTGTGTTCTAGGGTCAAATGAATACAACTGAATGCCTTTATGTGACAATGCCAAGGAAATTTAGAACAAATAGGCAACCATGAAGGAACAAATCAAGTCAAGGAGTTAAAAATAAGTATGCTCACACTTCACTCTATGTTGTTCAAAATGAAAGAAGATAAGGCCATCAAAGAAATGTTGGATAGGTTCACGGATATTCTAAATGGCTTGAAGGCATTTAGGAAGACCTATCCAAACAAAGTGCAAAATTGTTAAATAGCCTTCCTAATTCTCGGGAAGCAAAAGTTATAGCTATTGAAAAATCTAAGGATCCTAACACACTTTCCTTGGATAAACCCACTGGTTCTTGTTATCTTATGAAATGAAAATGCAAACACAGTCAAGAACAACCAAAGAAAACAAGCATTGCTTTCAAGTCAATAGTCCAAAGTGATGATGATGATAAGGATGCAGAAGTAGATAAGGAAATACCTATGTTGGTAAAAAGATTTAACAAGTTCATGAAAATAAACAAATCAAATGATTTCAAAAAAGAGATATATTGAAGGGTGAAGCAAGCAAAAAGGAGAAGGATCTTATTATATGCTATTAATGTAAGAAACTGAGACATATGAAGTTTAAATGTCCAACATGGAAAAAGCAAAACACTAAGAAACAAAAAAAAAATCTATGGTGGCTACAATGAGTGATAGCGACATATCTGGCGTCAAAAAAGATGGCATGGCAAACCTATGTCTCATGGTTCTAATAAGCGCAAGCTAAGTTTCAACCCTTATACATTTGATAAGTTTCAAGAAGCATTTGCAAAATTGGAATTATCATTTGAAACATGAATTATAAATATAGGAAAATGATTTTTGGACTTAGACAAGAGAGAGAATTATTAAGCAAAACAAGAACTAAATTTGAAAAAAAAAACCAAACTCAAGGAAGAAAAATAAATCATTAAGTATAACAAAAATAACACTTGAAAAAAAAATTAAATAAATTGAAAGTCGAGACCTAACAAAGAAGAACATAAATTTACATGACTCCTTTTCTAGTTTTATGTTGCACAAAAAAAGTTGAATGACATGTCAGAAACATAAAAAGCTTTCTTTGATAAGAATGGATTAAGATACAATGACAAAAAAGAAAAAAACTTATTTTTAAAAAATTTCTTTGTATAATAAAATAATCCTTATAATAAATCCATTAAATGCACTTATTGTCGTAAAATTGGTCATACATATCATAATTCTTAGTTGAATGCAGTTAGTTATAGATATAAGCTCGTTAGAAGTATATGGATTCCATAAGGAGTTAGTATATCTCAAAATGAGATTGCTAAAATGAAATGGATACCAAAAGGCATAAAAATTTTGAGTGCACTAATGCTTAAAGACCCAAGAAAATTTGGGTACCTAAAAACATTTTTGATTGCTGGAGTGAGAGCATTACTTTAATGCGAACTTAACAAATATTAACTTCTAGTACCTTGATAGTGGATGCTTGAGACATATGATAGGTGAAAAAAGCAAATTCATGGAATTGAAACCTAAAGATGGTGGAAATGTCATTTTTTGTGACAATTCAAAGAAACAAATAGAGGGCATTGGAACCATCGGTAACAGTTCTTCAACTCAAATTGAAAATGTGTTATTTGTCACAAGTCTAAAATATCACCTTTTCAGCATTAGTCAGTTATGTGACAAAGGTATGAAAGTTATTTTTCAATCCATAAACCACCAGGTAGTTGATGTTACATTGAAAAAAAAAATATCTTTAGAAGTCATAGACAAGGAAACATTTACATTGTGCATATAGATGACTTCTCATCCATGCTTGTGGCATAGAAGATTAGGCCATGCTAGTATGCATATGATTTCTAAATTATCCATAAAGAACCTAGTTGTTGGATTATCGAAAATGGAATTTCAATATGATAAAATATGTGATGCATGTGTCTAAGGAAGACATAAGAAAACTTTATTCAAACCTATTAATGTTGTTTCAACTTCTAGAGTATTATAGCTCATTCATATTAATTTATTTGGTCCTACTAAGACATTAAGCTTAGGTGGTAAAACAATATAGATTTGCCATTGTAGATGACTACTCTAAATATACTTGGGTTCTCTTTTTAAGCTATAAAGATAAAGCATTAGAAAAATTACTTTTTGTAGAACTATTTAAAATGAAAATGGATTTTCTATTTCTAGTATTAAAAGTGATCATGGAAAAGAATTTAAAAATCTTGGTTTTAACGAAATTTTTGTGCCATAATTTCTAGGCTCCTAAAACCTTTCAACTTTCAAAAAAAAAAGAGTTTTTGAGAAAAAAAATATAACCTTGGAAGAAATGGCTAGAACCATACTTTGTGAAAACAATTTGCTAAGATATTTTTGGGTAAAAGCCATTAACATTGTTTGCTATTTTATAAATAGAGTAATGGTTAGGCTAATTTTAAAGAAAACTCTATATAAACTTTTCAAAGGAAGAAAACCTAACATTAGCTACTTTTGTCATTTTGGATGCAAATGTTTTATATAAATAATGGAAATGACAAACTTAGCAAATCTAATGTAACAAGTGATAAAGGAATATGTCTCAAATATTCTATAGATTCTAAAGCTTTTAGAGTCTTTAATAAGAAAACTTTAGTGGTTAGAGAGTCTATTTATGTGATATTTGATGAACCTAATCCTACCTTGAATGACGTATCTCATGAAAATGATGTAGAAATTTATCAAGTGAATTTAGCCAAAGTATCACATAAGGAACAAGAACAAGTAGCCGAAGATCAAGCAGCTTCAAAAAAAAGGTGGACATCATAAGCCATTTCAAGTGGAAAAAGGAAAAAATCATCCTAGAAAGTTGACTTAAGTTAAACATGGTAAGATTATTAATGATCTAAATCAAGAGGTAAAAACTAGATCATCTCTCAAAAACACTTGTAATTACATAGCTTTTCGTTCTCAAATTGAACCTAAGAATGTAGATAAAGGCTTAAGTGATGATAATTGGATAATGGCCATGAAAGAAGAATTAAATCAATTTAAGAGAAGCAAAATTCATAGTTTAATTGAAAGACCTAATGACTATCTCATTATAAGTACTAAATGGGTGTTTTGCATCAAACTAGATGAGCATGGAACAATAGTAAGAAATCAAGCTGAATTAGTGACTAAGGGCTATAGTCAAGAAAAAAGAATTGATTATGATGAAACTTATACCTCTGTAGCTAGATTAAAAGCCATTAGGATATTACCAACATTTTTGCATGTTACAATTATTTTAAATTATTTCAATTGATATAAAAGTGCTTTAGTAAATGGTTTTATAGATGAAGAAGTTTATATTGAGCAACCCTCAGGTTTTAAAAGTCCATAATTTCTAAGCGTTGTTTTTAAACTCATAAAGGCTTTGTATGATTTAAAGAAAGCTCCTCTAGCTTGTTATGAGAAGCTTTCAAGGTTTTTTTATTGAAAAAGTATTTAGTAAAGGCAATGTGGATACAACTCTTTTTATAAAAGCAAAGGGTAAGGACTTTCTTATAGTTTAAGTCTATGTTTATGACATTATCTTTGGTGATACTCATGAATTCTTTGTTAAGAATTTTCTAAACTCCTGCAAAATAGGCATGATATGAGAGTTAACATTCTCTTTGGGACTTCAAGTTAAATAATGCAAGGATAGTAAATTCATCAAAATGAAAAAGTTGCTCAAAAGGTTCAAAATGGATGAAATAAAACCCTATTCCACACATATGAACACTTCAACAAGGATTGAAAAAATGAAGGTAAATATGTTGACTCTAAACTTTTAACAGAATTATGATAGGCTCAATGCTTTTTCTTACTACAAGGAGACCTAATATAATGTTTAGTGCTTGCCTTTGTGCTAGATTTCAGCCTTCACCTAGGGAGTCACATTTAGTAGCTAAAAAAAATCTCAAAAATACTCCTAATTTAGGCTTATGATATTAAAAAAAAACTCATCTTTTGCCTTCCATGCCTATTTGAAGCTAATTTTGGTGGCTGCAAGACTGATAGAAAAAGCACTTCTAGTACATGTCAATTTCTTAGAAATATGATCATATCATAGTTCCCTAAGAAACAAACTAGTGCTGATTTATCCATAATTAAAGCAAAATATGTATTTACAGGAAGTTGTTGTGCTCAAGTCTTATAAATAGAACAACTAATAAAGAATTTTGGAATTACCATGGACCATATTCCCATTAAGTATGATAATACTAGTGCTATTAATCCCACCGAGAATCCAATTCAACACTTTAGAACCAAGCACATAGAAATAAGTCATCATTTTATTAAAGACCATGTGCAAAAAGGAGGTATAGTTCTTGAGTTTATTGATACCTTGCACCAATTAGCTGAAATTTTACTAAGCCACTTGAAAGGATAGATTTTTCATAGCTAGAAGAGAACTTGGTTTAATGAATGCTCCTTGAGCTTTTAAGTTTGCTAAAATTTAAGGAATTTTATAACCTTGCCTTAATGTTGATTATACTTGCCCTAATCATGTACAAAGTGTGGTTGAGATATTTTTATGATAATTTATTATTATATGATGATTCAATTTGATTTGAAGTGTTTTGGATTATTGTTTGCACTTGTATTGCATGATTCAATAAGTTTGGTGATAAAATAAGCTAGCTGTATTGAATACTTAGTAGGCAAGATGAATTGATGTACCAATATAGCCTTTTTTGTATCGATATAGGCTGAAAAATTCTTCCAATCTTGATTCAATGCTCTTGGTATTTATAGAAAACCCAAAAATATTCTTTGTATTGATACAACATTCTTAGATTTGACACTATGCATCATTATAGACTTGACTTGTATCGATACAAGCCTGAGATAAACATTATTTTAGCACAAGCAAACCCATTTTCATCCAGCCAAGGTTATTATCCATTCTTATTCTCTCACAAAAACTCATCATTCACCCTAAAAACTTTGTCACAACCTTAGTTTGTCCATAAAATTTTTGTTCCAAGACATTTCTCCATCATCAAATCATCATTATCCTTCAAAAATCGATCCATTAACACCAAAAGGTTCCTAAATTCAAAAATTTCTATCACTTAAACCCTAACTACTATTTTCTTCAAAAATCATAAAATTTGTCATAATCCTTCCAAATTTTAGATTGATTTTCATTCCCAAATTCATTTTTAACTGTATTCATAGTCCTAGGTTTTAAAATCTGTATCAATAACACTCAAAATTATTACCTAAAACCTCTACCTCCATGTATACGAATCTTAACCAACCTGACATAAAAGGTGGGTGTACCCCTCATTCCTATGTATATCTATATGTCATTATTTTCTTATTTTTAGGGGCCATATCATTATTATTTTTTTATTTTTCATGTTTGGGATAAGTTTTTGAGATGAATTGCTTATTTGACTTAACCTTAATAGTCATTACAAAATAACTATTTATCTCAGAGTTGCTACCGATCTATTTGGTTAGGTGATATTGGTCACCTATTGGAGTTTGTACTTGAAGGTTACGAATCCCTTAAAAACAAACTTCGAGGTCTAAGTTCATACCAGAGATCACTTGAAAGGGTTTGAGAGTCAGTTACAATCATGAGTAAGAATTGAGCCCTCCCATGATGCTCAACAATCGGTATCTCATTAACCACATGTTGACTTAAAATTTGATCTTTAACATGGTTTCAATATCTAGTATTTAATTATAATTCTTATTTATTAAAATAAGAATTTTATAAAACAATTTTATTATTCCATATGAGAAAATCAGGTTTTCAATATTTTTAAAAACCAAAATATCTTTTGTATCTACCCAAAGCCAGAAGAACACGAAAGGTTTATCATTATCTCTCTCACACCCCACCGAAGAGTCAAAGAAATACAAAAGGTTTTAAAAATCAAAATATTTTTCGCACCCCACCAAAAGGTCATAAGAATATGAAAGTTTGATTTTTTCAAATTTCACACAAATCCCATTTTTTTAAAGGGTATAACTATATTTAAAATAGTTGATGATGTGACTCCTATATTCTAGCAAGCACACCTACAGATTATATTAATTTGAGTATATTGCCTCAATTTTTGAAAACTTCCTATTTTATAAAAAATAATAGATACTCATCCTAAGTACCCCTAAAGTATACCTTTGACATAGAAGTATTTTACTGACCTCAAAAGACTTGTTTCTAAGATATATTACTAAAATATCCCTAAGGTCTACATTAAACATGAAAGTATCCTAGTTTGCTAAAGGACTCAATATTATCATAACAAAATAAACCTACTCCTATTGTACACCCTCGACATGGAAGTATCCCGGTGATCACATAGAATTTATTTCTAATATAAATTACTAAATTGTCCATATGGCATACCTTTGACATCGAAATATCTCGGTAACTAAAGGACTCACTACTATCATAAAAAGATGAACCTATACCTATTATTCACCTATGACAATAAGTATCCTAGTGATCATAAAGAATTTGATTTTAGGCAACTTACAAAAGTACCTTAAAGGTGTACATTCAACATAAAAATATCTTGGTAACCCTAAGGGACTCAAAAATGATATGAAACGACAATTTTATGCTAAATGGGTAACTTAGATATCCAACATGACCTAAAATGCAAAAATTGCTAGTAGGTCTCTAAATTTTTCAAAATTGCATTTTAGCCTCAAAATAACTAAAAAATGCTGTGAATATCCTAAGTGATCAAAATACCCTAGATAGGTAATTTGATATGAGAAAAGACCTTTTTGACCCCACTATGTAAGGGTTTTCTTGAAAAGTCACTAAATTCACTTAATTCCTAAGGATCATTCGACCAAGCACCTTTGAACTTGGAAAATTTTTTTCACATTTCACATACAAATAATTGAACATTCAAAAATTGCGAAAAGGTTCCTAATTGATTAAAAATGTATGTAATACATTCAAACATGTTAGAAATGTATGAAAGACACACTTAAAGGTTTACAAGTGATTCGGCCAAGCTATATGGCCATGGAAAAGATTTTTGCAAGTTTTGGAATTGAATCCTTAGATGATTTAAACCCAAAATCAAACACATCATAAAAATCATGAAAATCATACTAAATGTCACAAAAAGCATTCGGCCAACCATTTATGGTCATGAAAAAAGTTTGACAATTTTTACAATTTAGTCCTTGTGTCTTCTATAATTATAAAATAGTTTAAAAAATCAAAATATCACAAAATCATCCTTTTAAGTTTTGGCCAACATAGGAAATACCCTTTGAGGGCCTTGAAATTTTTCGTAAAATTATTTTTAAGTCCCTTCAAGCTGTAAAAATGCATAAATAGTCTAATACATCATAAAATCAAGCATAAAAATATATTCCAAGCATACCATTTTGTTTGGCCAACATGTGTTATAACCAAAAACAAATTTTTCTAAACTCAACATCATGAATATTAACAAAAATAAGCATCACCAAGCTTAGATATGCAATTAATCATGAAAGATAAACAACATATCAAAAATGTTTCACCAAAAATCAACATGAAAAAAACATGGAACACAATATCACAACATTACTTCCACAACAAACATGTATTTTCATGATGAAAATCACATTATTAATAACCAAAATCCAATTTAATAACTATATCAAGAAACTTTGATCATAGCCTTCATATTAGGCCTTCAAACGTGGATCCAAATCCACTAGCTCAAGTAATTTATGGGTTCAGTAAAAGGAAGATTCAAGCATGAAATGAATAAAAATTAAAGATTTTAAAAAGAAAAACTACCTTAAAAGGCTTGGAAACTTAAGAAAAAAAGGTATTTTTCAATGTTTTTCTTGTTTAGAAGCATTAAGCTACTCTTTGAATCAACCTCCCCTATTTATAAGGGAAGGATTCGGCCAAGGTGATGGAAAAAATCAATTTGGATAAATAGCCCCTTAGGCTTTAGTGGATTTTTCTTTTTTATCTTTTATTCATTATTTTTAATAAATTTTTCAACTTTTTCTAGATTTTTTTGACAAGATTTAATTAATAATATTTGTCTTTATGCATAAATCATCATGCATGACATCATTATCTAGAAGCTTTGCCTTAAAAATCTAATTTTAATAATATTAAACTTAATGATAAAATTCAATCTCGATTAAAATAATTCTCATGTAACCGGATTATCAAAATTTGAAATTAAAATAAATATACACAAATTATGAAAATGTATGGATAAATAAATTATAATTGCAAATTTAAAAAATGAAAAAAATTAAAGTGGAAGGACTAAGTTGTAAGAAATAAAAAGTTATAGACTAACAAATTTAATCACGGATTTAATCAAGTAAAAGGTCCAATCAAATTTTCATATAAAAATTTTTTATCTAAAAGAATTAATAAAAATTTTGCAGAGAGAAGACATTATTAGGCTTTCTTGTAAAATCAAAATGGGCCTGATTAGGCCTTGTTGGAAAATAAAATAGGTTTGTTGGACAAAATGGGCTTATTGGGCTTGTACAGAATGACATGGGCTTGGTGAAAAATCAAAAAAGGCTTGGCAATGTTGGGCTTCTTGAGAAATTAATCATCATGTTCAACCTATTAGCAAAATTTAAAAGTTTTAGGCCTATTAAAGAAATTTAGCCTAAAAATAAAAATAAATTTTCTTATAAAGATTTCAAGTGTAGAATTCTAAAGAGGATTTTTAAAAAGTTTTATGTATAAGAAAAAGACAATGAAAAATTCTAAACTAGTCGAATTTTAGGAGAAAAATCCTTACAAAAGAAAATTAATATCTGAAAAAAATGAAAAACTCATAAACTAAATTAAAGTTTCAAAAAAAAATTAATATAAACTTAATGAAAGTATTTGAAGAATTTTAAAAATTTTAAACCTGACAAAATTTAAAGAAATATTTTACAGAAAGAAAAGTTCGTATTTTAGAATCAAGAAAATTTCAAAATACATTTAAATTTATAAAAATGAATTGAATTTAACACATTACTCACAACATTAATTGATAGAAATGATAAAGATAAAACCTTGAAATATGGTGTGAGTTTTACTTAAAAACTTCACGAGCAGAACACTCATGGTATTGTAAAATTTTCAAAAATTAAATACTAAAATTGACATTTGACACCTTAGGATATAAAATGCCAATGCTTATTTTTCTTGAGTATATTTTTATTTTTATGGTAAGTATTAGTATAAATACTATGCAGGTGTCCATAAAAATATACAACAATTGACTCCCTAAATTTTACGAAAAATCTCAAAAAAATCCTAAAACTAGGAAATTTGACCATGATATCATCTACAAAAATTAATTTCAAAATTTGATAAAAAAACTATTTAAAAACTAATTTTTTTTCTTAAATATTCATCTTTTTTATTCGAGATCGATGCTTTACAACCCTTAAAACTACACTTTTTCTATCATTTAGATATGACTAAATTGGTCTTGAAAATGCCTATTTTGCTTGGAGGAGGTTGACCTCTACCATGGCCATTATTTGGCTCTCTATCTTGAATTTTAGGATTGCATAAAAAGGGCCAGATGAAATTAGGTGTCTACATAAAGTATTTGATAAAAAGCCTAAAACAAACCTTTTCCTTGCACCAAGCCAAGTCCAACTCACCCAATAGCCTAGGCACACCACCTAGTCTCCTCGTCCAACCTAGCCATCCTCGTAAGTTAACTCTAAACTAGTTCGATCACTATCAAATCACCTTAAACACATCAATAATACTTGTTTGATCATTCAAACACTCTTAGTTAAAGAATATACACTCAAAATCTGACCCATCACTAAGTGTTTAACAAAAAGTCCTTAAGATACCTAGCATTCTAATATGCCTCCAAAAACCAAGATGATAGCTCATCATGAGGGACCAACCACTCATGCTTCCATTTTCTCTATATAACAGCATCCTATGTCCAAAATCTAACTTTCAAGGACCTTTGCTTTCACAATGCGAGAGCCAATGAGCATTTAAATAATATTTATGCCCATATGCTTGTTTAACCTTGTCAAGTCATCGACATGCCTTTCCTTTAGCCCATAAACTTTCCTTATATCCAAACTTTTAACAATTTTGGATGGACCACCTTGTTATCCATAATGTCCTTACTCGAGAAAATCTAGTACGCATATTTTTTTTATTAACGCACTTATCGATGAAGATAACCAAATTGTAGCCATTACATTGTATCTCTTAGGTTAAAACCTTCTTGCTAACCAAGCCTCTAAGCCTCAATAGCCATCGAGTTTGGTTTTTTGGGCAATAGTGAAATTAAAGAAAAAACTAAACCTATTACTTTACTTACTCAAGGCAATAAAGCTACACTTTTTTCATGCATAGGCCATCTCTTCCATCTTATCACTACCCGTGTTATCCGTGCTTATGGCATAAAATATGTCATCATTAGTGACATAAATTATTGGTGTATACATATGATCAAACCAACAACCATCCTAATCTTACATACTTTATATTTGTCGATCTTGTTATATGCATCAAAGGTTGTCATAATCTTTTACACAGTATGGCTTTGAGCTACTAACTTCAGGTTCAAGGTCTTAACCTTGACTGTGATCCTAGCATTATCTGTAAAACATATCATTACATTGGATGAAAGTCCATAAAACTTGCTAGATGTTCTATAGAAGGTGTCAACTGTTGTCTAAAGCCTTAACAACAATAACAACCACTTTGGCAACAACAATAACATGTCCTTCTCATCGACATTCTAGCAGGCCCCGATGTCAATCTAGAATATGCAATAAAACTTGAACATGCTAATGATATTAGGCATGACATGCCCATTCCACCCTTGGTTCCCAGTACCTCATCATCTGCACCTATGGACATACACTCTATGTATGAGTCCATCATAGGTCACTTCAATGTTTAGGACTAATGCTTTGCTTATATCACTACCTATCTCAACACTACTGAATAAAGTCAATAGGAGCCAACTGTGATGTTTCACGCATACAATGGCACTACCCCTACTAGTTCTCTACCAACTAACAATCCATCAATAGAAAATGCCTAAATAGTCTAGGACTGTATAGGACTAACTGTAGGGCTTGTCATAGGACTTAGCATTAGGTTCTCTTAGGATTTGAACTTTTTCTTGCATTTTATCATTTTGCCATACATTACACTACTTGCTCAATGAATTATCTTTCTTCGTGCAAATTATGTAAGTTATCTTGCTTTAAATTAATATTTATGTTTTGATATAACAAAAAAAGGGAAAGATAGATATAAATTTTCTATTTGGTGCAAGAAATGAGGAGAATATCAGTAAAACAAAAAGAAAGAGATTTATTTTTTCTTGAATGAAATAAACTTATCTTCTGACTAACATGTTTATTTTGGAGATAAGAATACTGAAACATTAAAAAAAGATTACATTTTTCTCATAAGCTATTTATTTTACATGTTCTAGCTTTAAAAATTTTTCAAAAGTACTTTATTGCTTTATCTAAAACTTTTAAAAATATTACTTTTATTAAGAGGGAGTTTTTCACAAAAAGTTTTTTGATAAAAATGTGTTTTTAACAAGCAAACTTATCTTAAGTTTTGTTGTATCAAAATGAGGGAGATTGTTAGCTTTGAATTAATTATAGTTTTGGTATAACTATAACTCAAATCTAAATTAGCTTGTTTGATAAAATGCTTTTGAAATTATCTTATTGATTTAAATCTCTCAAAAATAATGTTTCAAATGTATAATATCACTTTGAACATTGTTGGGATGAATTTGACTAAGTTACAAGCGAAGAAAAATGAGTTTGTACGATATTTTTTATTACTATATTGACACATAGTATCAAAGTACCGATGCTATGTGCAAAACCCTTCAAAGTATCAATATGAGTACTTAAGTATTGATACAAAGCCTTTGAGTATCAATATAGACCTATTGGTATCGATAAAAGTGCTTGGCAGTAGCTTGAATTGCATGAAAGCCTTATTATATCGATACAAACTAGCCCTGTATTGATACAACATGCTTAGTATCAATACAAAAAGTTTCCAACATCAATACCAATTGCTTAGTATCGATAAACTTGTTCATAGTATCAATACGAGGCCATATTTTTCATTTAAGTATCGATACACATATGTCATGCATCAACACAAAGCTAAATTTTCAAATAAGTATCGACACAATATGTTTCAAATCTTGATACAAGAGGAGTCTATTTGAATGTTAGGCCAAAATTTTGAAGACTACAATGGCTATACACTATAGTTAAATCCTATTTATTGTTATAAATAAAGGTTTTCAGTAGCTCCAAACAAAAAAACCATTAAGAAAACCTCAGGAAACAACAAGAAATAATACTATGAGTATCAAAGATCATAGTCTTCAAATTTTTCATTCTATCTTCATATTTTTATACCTTTGTTTTGTATATTTTCATCTTACACTTAAAACTCCAGCAAACACTAGCCTTCTAGAGGTCTTAGTTCATTTGCAAATATTTTCTTTCATATCACAAGAGGTTGTGTTGTAAGTAGATTGAGTGAAGTTACTTAAGAATTTAAGGTATAATACTTAAAGGGATTATAAGGTTTTATCTAAGCCTTCAAAGAATAGGGAGTTATAAGGTTAGACCTCAGTTTTAACGGTAGAATTTTCACTAACAAATTTCAGGAATCACCTTATAAAGGAAGTGCTAAAAAACAATGATGTAGGCTCTTAGTTAAAGGACTGAACCTCTATAAATCTTTTGTTTACTTCTTTTACCCTTAACTCATTTATATTTATGCTTACTTTTAATTTTATTTTAAATTTTGATTTATGGCCATAATTTTTATGGAACCAATTCATTTCCTCTTGGTTCAATCAATAATTTGAGCCAATAATCATATTCACTATTGGCTCAACATGATTAAGTAGTGGATTAGTA